>CM065919.1:43568501-43711001 GCA_033439105.1 Magallana nippona | reverse complement strand
GTTTATAACAATGGCGGCTACTCTCGCGTGACGATTTGGGATACGAAACCCGCCTGGATATTTATTTAAACTTTAGACAAGCATTCACATCAGATTGACTGCGAAACTATCTCGGGTCACGCAAATATTGCCTTGGTCCAGTGGCGCGACAACCATATTCCTTGCACTGGAAAAATCGTTTTTGACCCGAGTTTCTCACAATACTTCAGTTTCAGCACCACACGCTTATGCCTCGACCATTGTAGCGAGTTTTATAGATGTCAGCTCTAATGTTCGGTTCGACTGTATATATAACTGTCAATAGCATATATTAGGCTTATAACAAGGCGAGTTATATATGGACGGGACAGATGTGTACAAGTGGCATTTGGTAATGATTGTTTATGTAAATCTAGATCATTCCAGTTCACGGACCGAGAGACACTGAAGATTTCCACACATGGCGGACGAGTTTTCCACTAACAGACGTATTGACGAAGTGCTATCTTGACACGTAAATGCTCAGTCGAGGGGGGAAATATTTGCTCAAGCCTCTTCTTCGTTCTGCCCAGACAATGTCTGACACAAGTCAAGATCGTGCACGTGTGATTGAAGATTTTAAATCACGCAATATGCATTTTGGAAGTTTTTTAGGGGGTATTTAAGACTTATGGAAATAGGTGACACTTTTGTATGAAGCACTGTAGACCGTTAAGTGTTAATTTCGGGTATAATTCTTAAGCATTAAACAAATAGACCTCGACAGTTATGGGGTATACAATTTCATTTCCAGCGCTTTACCACAAGATTACGCGACTCGCAGAAGACCCTTTTTATTCATAAAGTCAGATTGGAGGATTTACTCAAAATGTTTGAAATCTTCGATGAACATATTGATAAGAAGATAATATAGCTGAGTTTTTAAGAAAAAAAATTGGGGTTCCAAAAATCTCCAAAAGTAGAACGTCGTAAAAATTTACACCCCTTTTGACTTCAAGTAGACAGACGACACCACGGACATGAACATTGTCGTCTGATAGAATAGCGCGCCGAAATTTAGGCCAACAATTTTCAGTGTACTGTACCCTGTTAATTATTCATCGGGCACGAAGATAATTTTTAAACAAAAGACGACATGATAATCCCTAGAATGAATGCTAGTGCTGTGTCACGGGTCTCGCTCCACTTGGGATTTGGAAAAGAACAGTAAACTGAGATTGACATCATGGCCTTATCTATTATTTAGTTGCCCCGATTTCACACACTCTCTCCATATACCGTACGAAAGTTCAATGACTTGAAGCTTGGGTCGGCTTCTTCTCATTTCAAGATTGTTGGTAATTAATTAGAAGATTAACGGAAAGTGTGGGTATCTCCGATTGGTTTTCACCCTCTGTCGATGTCTTTTTGAAGATTAAAGGATATACTAACGGCCTGAAGATCTACAATATAAATTCTCTATGACGTATCGAAAAGTACATTTTGCAAGTTAAAACAAGATGTGACCCTGATACTAACGTTTCTTGCAAATACATGCATGCTTGATTGGCTAGCCGTATTATTATGAATTTTTTTAAAGGCTTAAGAAATTACCAGGTGTTAAATGAATACATTTTCTCCTTATAAATGATATGGCAATGGGAAAGGTCGAGACGGGTTGTGTAATTTTTTTTGTTATTTTCGAAATATTTTAAATTTTTACCCCAAATGCATATAATTGTGTTTGCACTCCCATTTTTCACCCAAATTAAGTTTGTTTCGTATATATATATATCCTGTTCTCTGACTCGTATTGGATTTCAAAAAACAAAGAACAGTGCCGCTGATCACCCTTAAAAAACATTCGTTTGAGGGGAGAAAACACAAAACAAAAACGTTGGTACACGGCGCAGTTCGCGGAGCTCTGCATGGGCTAGATTTCTTGTGCCCCTTAATCCTGGATTCCTGGCCGCTTCAGGTTTACAACTTATTTGTTCCCCTATAAGATCGATTTATATTTGCAAATATTGACAAATTATATTCTGGTATTATGTAGGGAGGCCGGGTCTTGTATGGGGATGAAAAGCCTTTTTAGCGATATGTCATGAAGGAAAACCGATAAGAAGTCGATAGCGGCCGTTCTGACAACGTCGCGATGTTATTCCTGTGTTCAATTTCAATTTATTCTACCCCATTCTTTCACAGTGGGATGGATGATGTTTTCAATAAATTTTGGACAAAACCTCTGCGAGCAAAATTGAAGTTTAGTTAAGAAAAGTCCTGCATTTAAGTCGAGTTCAATCACTTGTGTCGGTCAATATGTTTCCCATTATGATTTTAAAAATCGTATATACTTGGCGACCTCTAATGCTTTCATTCTCGGGTTTCAGATTATCTGGTTTTTGTCGTGTCACTGGCCCAGACTCAATAATATTGACGACCTGCCGGAAAATGTCTTTCTGTCCGGATGCGATTATACTGTTAAAAGTTTTTTGTTTTTGTTTTGGAGCGGTGTCGATTTGAAATACTTGTTATACTTGCGAGCCACTGCTCGTGAGTCAGCCACAGTAACTTGCAGGCCTTGTCAAACCAGGAGAGTAATTAGACAGTGGTTAGTTATTGATTTCCGTTACAAAACGGACAGTTGTCTGTTAATCCTCCAGGAAGATCGGGGGATATAAAGTAAAATCACTTGCCATCGGCCTAAATTGAAGTTAATGGCTTTTTTTGCAGAAAATAGTTTGCGTAGATTTTTTAGCCCGATTATAGCTGAAAGGTCGCGTGACACGGAGTGATAGAATGGTGTTCTCTAATATCTTTTTATAAATCATTCATATTATCCACGATATATAGTATCAAATACATCAGCTAGAAGGTTGCATTACACAGCTTCAAGGTTGCGGTTTATCCCCTTATGATTTAAAACTGAATGCACAGTATGTGCATACATGCCAAAGATGTTATCATCTTCATTCCAAAATAGACCAAAATGTATACATTCATAAAAAAGACGATTTTTCATTTTTTTCAAATATCCGTGCGATGATGTGCCATTTTTTTTATACGGAAGTAGGAGTAATTTTCAGGAAATACTTCATAATTTGCATCGCTTTATCGGAAGGAAAAGTGTCTATAAATTCTCTGGAAATTTTCTCTTTCGGGTCTATTGGGATCATCTAGCACGACAGCTCAAGCGTCGCCGCTGTTCTACGAGACAGACGGGGGAAAAAGCACATCGCTCGCCAGTCAAGCTTCTCTGGGAGACGAGATGAGGCTCTTACTAACCAAAAACAAATATCGTAATGGAAATAAATGTTTATTCTTAATCACCAATAAAAATGCACAATGAGATGCGCGGATACACAGCCATTCTATTTGATTTAAGAATGACAAATTACATAACGTAAACGAGTTGACGGCTGCTACCATCAGCCCCTGCTCATTCCTTGTTTGTCTACAATGAACGGTGCTTGAAAAATCATGGTTCATAAGGAATGCATTAGGTACATTACTGCGATTAGTAACGGGCTACAAAGGTTAATGAAAGGCTTAACTTCACCTCTAATAATAATGTTATTTTCAAAGCGCTCACATGACTTGTGATATGAATGCGAGATTTGCAACTTGTTAGAGAGAGTTTAATTGGTATCATGTTCCGATGCCGTTTATCGCTTCTTCATTGGCGCTGATTAGGCGGTTCTCCTCAATGTGAGCATCGTTTATCAGATGCTGGATTCGTGGAATCTTGCATGGGGGTGTATTTCCTCAGTAATTACCCATCTTACAACCCTGCCAGTTTATTTGTATCTAGCGTAGTATTCGCATTTCACACAGTACTTTCACAAAACTAAACAAAAGTTATTGAGACAAAAAAAGTACTTTTGCCGTTTCTTTTTATTATATCGAATTAAACTATATTCGTGAAAGCGCGAAATGTAAAATATCAGGTTTTGTTTCAGTCACGGTTTTTCATTTCTTTTTTACAAAAAAAATAAAACTTGGCAAGTCGGAATGGAATAAAAAACCGCGGCAGCTCGGCCTGACGTCAAGACGAACACGAACTGTTGCGTTCTGCCGGGGTCTGCTACCGTGATAGGAGCCGCCAAGATCTAGAGGCCTGGTGATTACATTTCACAGAGCAAAACATATGCCTCATTAAACACACAAAATGGAGCGATTCGGTCATATTTTCCACACAAAGCGTGTAGAAATATTGACGATAAGAGGTCGGAAAAAATAAAGCCTTTGTACTTCTGCTGTTTTAGTTCCGACATACGAGGAATGGGGGAGAGATATACCCCCCCCCCCTCCCCCTCTTTCGGTTTAGAGCCCCAGATGACACGTGCTGTACCGTTCCGTGACTGTGTTTCAGATGCAGACCTGGGCAACCGGGTGCACATATGCATGCTGGAAAGCGTGACAAAGCAAGACTTCGGAAAGATAAAAACACGTTTAATTGCACATGTTGTATGTTCGTTTATATCCAAAAACCATCCTTTATTTTCATGAAAATTTTTGGGTTTTCTTAGCCGGAAATACATACCGGTATACTAAGGACCAGCCACCTTTAATTTCTGGAGAGGAGAGTTTTACCTTTATTCGTGTTCGATAGGTTGAACGATGCCCTCTCTCTGTTCAAGAAAAAGACCTGAACGATTTCTTGAGTGTTACATACACAGGGACTTATTGAATTGTTTTGTTTAAGAAAAAGTACCCAGTACTTCAACATTCCTTAAGTGCATGCAGTCAATAGCTACGTTTCTATACAGTATGAATGAGACACGAGAAATCTATTAAAATATATAACGGAAAAGCAAACATTGAGCAGAGGCTACCAACAAATCGACGAGATATTATTATGAAATGTATGGATCTCTCAAACAACACAAAGCAAAACACCTCAAAATTATTGAACCATGGTCGCCCTGAAAGGCAAAATCCAGGCTTGGAAAGCTGCACTAAACCTGATCGCAATTTGTCTTCGATTTCATTTTAAAGAAAAGGATATTAAGATCAGGCAGCCGAATTGAAGATCCCTTGTGTCGAAAAATTGGTAAATGAATATTATAAAAATAAGAAAAAAGAGAAGAGATATCAGTAGTTACTATAATAGTAGTTGTAATTAAGAGGGCTGGATGGTCGGGACCATTTTACGACAATATTAATCTCCTACGACGAAGAATAGCTCTGTATAACGATATAGCAAAATATTTTAAGTTCAAAGCTAAAAATGTATGATTTTTTTTCTCTACTAAGCGATAGTTTATAACGATAGAAATCATATCTGAAAATTGAGGGAAGATCTGATAGTTGATTTGATGAACATCCAGCTTCCTTAAGGTAGATCTGATGGTTAATTTGTTGGCCATCCAGCCTCCGTACGGAAGGTTTTGCAAAGGGTTATAGAGGTGAAGGTTAAGCGAAAACTTTGATACCCAATACCCCATGGGCCATACAGAGTATTGGATCTATTCAATACACTCTACACCGGTCCTTCACAAAAATTTAGAGTCATTTCTCACGTACAAATTTTTATTTATAAGAATCTAAAGAAGCTGCTGCAGTACAGTATTTGGACACATGAATGGATCCAATCGGGCTGAATTTTAATTTCACCGAATTTTCAAAACCCCCAGAGTAATTAATTGTGGTTTTTTCGAACAGCGGGTACCAGATCGATTGGTTCTTTGTATGCAGTCAAACTTGTATAGACTCCAATCTGCAAAGACTCCCGTTTTAAGGCCTTTGCAATTAATTAAAAAGACCTTTTCCTTCTATGTTATACAGCGTTATCTGAAAACTCGCATTGTATGGAACAAGCAACCGATAACGGTATTAAACACTTAGAGAGCAATATGAAAATAGGAGGGCTTCACACAAGACACAAAAGGAGAGTATTGATAGAATATTGGAAGAATAGCTGAATAGTTTGGATAATGTCTTATTATGACTTTAAAGAATCTCAAATATTTCACTAAAAGCGTCCTTTTGTTGCGAGAGGTTTCTCCTGTGTAACATGACGTAATATTTAATGGAAGGAATATTATAAAGGACTATATGTCTTGTGTGTATAGTAACAGGCAAAAATCTTATGAACCATATATGGTAACGAGTCATGATAATCTGTAGAAGAAAAACTCATGTTAATTCGAATGTTACGCGGTTTGCTCATTGTACTAGAATACAAAAAGCAACTCTGCTTCCTTGGAATGCCTCTAGCTTTGCATCTGTTGATCATATGTATATTGTTTGGTTCTGACCAAAAACTGATTCTATTTATCACTGCAATAAACCAATAGTCATGAAAATGTTCAATATATTACTCAAACCGAGAGAATTCATAATTCATGAGGTATAAGATTTGTTTTATATAGAGAATAATAATAAAACTGAGAGAGAATTTTTGTCGTCAAAACGACCTGTTGATTACTTCCATCGTCACTTCTGAGAGAGTTAAGACATTGGCTAGTTAATAACGAGTGTCAGTGGATTGGGGATGGGGTAAACAAAGGTCTTTGTTACCCAACACAATAGGGGATGGGGTAAACATAGGTTTTGTTACCCAGCACAACAACAACATCGGATATCCACAACACCTTGTATGTATGCCGGGATTATCTGGAGGTAAACACGGGAAAAGTCGGCGCTAATCTCCGTACACCGGCGGAATTTATTTTCTTAGGGTGAAACGAAGATAAATTTTAAAATAAATATAGTTCAATGAGCGGCTCTTTGAAGTTTGGGAATGAAAGATATTGGTCTTTTATCAGCGCGCTAACATTGTTTGATTTTCCCGGAAACAGATCTATGATTTTACACTGGTGTTTACATTTCTGTGTCAGTACAACACATATAAAGGACGATCACAGCTTAAGACAATAATCTATCATCAACCCTTAACCCCCTCCCCCCTCCCCCCTCCCAATCACCCTACCGCCATCAAATACACATTGAACAAAGTCTTAAAATTGAAGATTTTGCCACTCAAGAACAGGTTCTTAACACTGTTCGTCTTGCGATGTTACATGTAAATCAATCTATGGAGAACGTCCTTGGACTACAAATTCTTGGAGACAAAAATTCTAATTGGTATTTTCGTTTAGCATTGCAAGGTTTGTCGAAAAGATTGTCCAGAATTTACATGTGTGTATTTAAGATTCCTTTATATTGATAGATCCGCCATCATTAAAATTGTCTGTAGTGCCATTATTTGCTAAGCCTTGGTAAATGAACAGTAAATATGTGTCTTTCATTGTCCACCAGATGCCGTGGCCTGTCCTTTACCCTGTCTATCTGTTTGTTCGGACTTCATCTTTGTATGTTCACTACTGTTTTGATCCCTTCTTTACAGGGTTTGACTCGGCTCTCGTCCATTTGGCAAACATGGAATCACAAAAGACACAACAAAAGCCTAAGCCCGTTGAGCAAATACCAAAAGTAAACAGCGCTGCTCGGTCCATACAGCGCGGTCACTTAACCAAAGACTTGGTTAAATCTAAACCACTCCACACAAAGAATGTCAAAAAAAGATTAATTTGTTAAATTTTTAGAATCAACATTGACGAGCGCTGATGACTAGAGCTATTTAGCGTACCAGTGCTTATCCCACCTTACCCTATTGTAGAAATAACTAACTAGACTACTGAAAGATCAACAGATTTTAATTGGAACTAAAGAACTAAATTATTAAGTCAACAATCCAGTAAGGCAGTGTATTGTTGGGGGGTCGAGAATTGGCTCAGGAGTGATGGACATTGAAACAAACTACTAGTACAAAATGTAAACACCATTACAGAACCTCTCCAACTCATCTTCTGTTCTCGATGTTAGATTGAAAGTTAAAAAACAGTATTTAGTCCCCAGAACTACAAAAGAGAAAGAATAACAATAACAATGGAATCTTGACCGCTGGCAGTATCCATTTGTTGGAAAGGGTCATCCTGTTTATTTTGGACAATGCAGGTTTTTCTGGATTTTTTTTCCCTAGCACCTTGCACGACCGTGGGTTCTGTGATATCGTGAATACCAACGACCGCGGGAGGTAGAGGGATAAACACCTAATCACATTTAAGGGGGTTTATTTGTGTCAGCTTACTTTTCCTTATACTCTGATCGATCTTACACCTCGCCTCTGTTGTACTTTATCAAATACAAACAAGAAAAAGGGGGAGAAATTTTCAATGTAAATTTGACACATGTTTGCTCTAATCATTAGGGTCTGAACTTGATTCTAAATTGATAAGGAGTAATTGCTGCAGCTTTTAAGGTCATTTACGTATATTTCCTGTGGCCGATTTATTATTGTAACCCTTTGTGACTTGCCATGCGGTGAATGCACTATGGTCCAACTGCAATTTGACGTCAAGAAAAAATGATTAAACCGTTGTTTATCTTGAAGTGACGCAACGGTCGTTTCCTTACAGAGTCAAAATAACATGCAGCTAGGTTTTCTCTCATTCCCTTTCACTTGTGGTGATAATGAGTCAAAGCGCAGATGACGTCCAAATTTGGGTGTGGTAAGGGGCTAAACGACTTGTGGTCGATCGATGGAACCCGGATTAAAATCACATTCAGGATATAATGTATTAACATTGTTATTCTTGTTATAACATAAGTCTGCGAAGTATTTATTAACAATTCGGAACTTGACTTTTTACCATTAGGTATTCAGAATTCTAGTTTATTGCGTCGCATCATCGTATAATCAAAGATTGCCAAAACGTTGAAAATATTAATAACATACTAGTATTAAAGACATCTTTATTGAAAAATATAAAACAAAAGTAATCCTATCGATGGAAATATAACACGCGGGAAGGGCCAGGGTTTTATGAATAAAAACTGAGGCCAGGGTGTTCTTGCTTTCCTTTTTTGAAATATATTGTTGAATGATACGAAGTTCTGTGTTTTTGGGGTATGAAACACCGGATTCTGAGCCATGATACGGGTATGAATGGACAGAAGGTCGCTGAAATATGCAAGTTCATCGTGTCTGTTCTATTATCAGCACACAGGACCTTACACGCAATATCCGCTCCAGTTAACGTTGCTGACGTAGTCAGGCGTGTGGATTTCTCCCTTATAAATGTGAGCACACACAATGCTTAGCTACCCACAAATCTATTTCAGAGCACAAACAAACATGGAATATGTTGCCTGGTCGATGTAACTTATATACGGTTGTAATGACAAGAATTTGAAATTTTCAGTTTCGTCATGGGCGGTCCATGGCCCGCTAGCGCAGGTGTAGAAGGTCTGATTCCCCCTGAAATCAGGCGTCCTCTGAACTTTTGATAGGATAGCGTTTGACTCCGACATCTTGACCCTTTGTCGTATAGCCTCAATCATCTCGGATCCGTGACACTGGTGGATGGATTGATGGAGTCATTGGTTTGGGATTGTGCATTTTGTAGGCTTCGTTGAATTGGGAAATGAGATGAATATGGTCCAATGATAATTTGACAAGTCCTTACAAAACACTTCATCTTGACACGGTGGCATTTTCACTACACCGTATAAATACATGCAAATCTGACAATTACAGAAGACATCTAGAGAAATAGATCAGACGTTTACACGAAGATGAGGCGGGTGGTGTTAAAAAGCAATAGCCACAGACATGCAAACCAGAAAACTCTAGCTTGATAACTGCACTGCGTGCCTTTTTTATGTCTCTAAAGCATCTCGATGCACAAAATCGAACCAATTCAAACGTATAATGTAAGCCCTGTATAGAAAAACGCGATTCAATTATGCAGTAGATTTTCTCCCTACAGAACACAACTTATTGTTTTTAATGAAAAGGAATTTCGCTATAATTGCGACTTTCATTAAAGTTTTATTCCTTGATTTGTTAGTACTGAAACTCTATACAGCGTTCCATTCAGGATGGCCAAGATGTAAATAGCATCGATCGTACTCCATTATGTCTTTTTGTCCTCTGGGGACAGTTCAATTAACGTTTTGATGGCTGTATTGAGCTCATATTAATGCTTCCTGATCTATACCCGTGTTCGAGAGAGAGACAATGGCCACCGATCCATTGATTTCTGATAACCGGAAGAAGAAGCGCTCGGAAGCGGTGATTGAGATGTCAGCCCGTTGACAGGTCGGGTGGAATGCGAGCAGATTTTATGTAATTAGGATAAATCGACGGTCAGCTAACGGCCGCTCAACTTTCCCTGGTCATTTACATAGGATGTATGTAATTTATGTTCTAAGGTGCGAAAAAGCATATTTTCAGCGTTGTTGCAAAAAAGATTGCAACTCTCTCTCTCTCTCTCTCTCTCTCTCTCTCTCTCTCTCTCTCTCTCTCTCTCTCTCTCTCCACAACAATTTCATAACACCATGCATTCGACATTCGAACATTTAAATAACATCCTCTGGAAAGAATTTTCAAGAATTTTCTTGAGTGAGAAAAAATTCGAGACCAAACTGCGCACGCGTTTTGACTTAAATTTGCTTGCTGTTACTTCTTTCTCTCTTTTTGCTATATTAAGTTTAGATTAAAAACAATGAGCCATATCTATCAGTAGATGTAAAGATGTTAATGTATAGCATAACGAACAGTCAAGCACGAGATTTCTTTTATGAAAGAGAGACAATCACTTACTTTCGCTGTACTGTTGTGGTACTTACTATTTTCTGTTTTAAGTCTTTGAATTATGGACTCTAATAGGTTTTAATCAATAGATATCAGATTCTTTGGCGACATCTCTATTAGCATATTCCGATTTTTGTTTTTCCATTTCAAAGGAATAATGAACTTCAAAACTAAAAGTTTTAGTCATTCTGTGAAAATGCTAATTTAACGCGGTGTGGAGATTGGGATCAAAGGTCCTAGTAGTTGTTTGCCGGAAGTCACGGATTTTGCGACACCAGCGGCGCTAGAAACTCGCTGTAATCTTCTCTCTTGGACCCAAATCAATCATACCCGCTCTTAACCGGAAGAAAAGGGCAATAAAAAAATCCAATTCCAGGACCCAAGAATATTTTCTTATGTTAATTTTCCTCTTTGCCAAATTAAAGCATGTTTAGCAGGGCAAGTCTTCCGCTGAATCGGATCTGTTATTGCTTTGATTACGGGGCCGATTTCTGGGAGATAATATTGGTAACTTTATCAATGTGAAGCAATTAATATGCCATTTTCACAGATTTAATTAGTTTAATATAAAAAGAAATATCCATTTCTTGTAGTTGTTTGGCAAAACAGTTCACGATTCTGTAATTTGTTCTCTGTATCGGAGAATCCGTATATAGCTATCATGATAAAAAAAAAATAATTGGTCAATTATTTGATGAACAAGTGGAATTCGTAACAGAACAAAATGCACTTTTATTATTTTTCAAATACTTCGTTAAAAATTCTCAAAAATATACATAATTGGTTTTTCGTACATACGAAAGGTTCGTCTGAAAGGTCCTAGGTTTGTCAGCTATGGAGAGATCCACAAAATTATGTTATTCATAAATATCAATCCTTTAAGTTCTTTTTACAAAATAAAAAACAATCAGCTGGAAAGTAGGGGACAAAAAAATAATATGCCAGAAATTGGTTTACGAAAAATAGTCCACGAAGTTGTTTCATTTGATAAGATACGTATACATAAATAATGTACTGTGTGTTGTAATTGTGGGGCATTGAGAAAAAAAGAAAATAATATTAGAAAAAGTATAAAAAATTATGCCTCAATATTGCAATAAAAGGAATTTTATATTCGTTAAAACAAATTCTACTAAATATCCGAGGTAAATCAATCCCTTTCAAACACAGTTTTAACAGCCCTTGTGTTTTAGACCAGCTATCAAATACCATGAATGGCAGTTGTTTCATATTTCTTTATTTCAAAAATGGAGCATCTTTCTTTGGATGCTAACGCCAGTCTCTTGGTTAGAATCATTACCATTTCTTACCACCAAAAAAAAAAAAATTGAAACCATTTATTGATTTTTAAAAAAAACTTTGATGTTGCATGTACTGAGTATACTTTTAAAAGCAAATCTCAAAACCCGGGATTTCACATCTGGTATTGAGCGAAATATACTAGTTTCCGTACTCACATATGGACAATGTGGGAATATGTACAAATCTTTTCGATATCAACATTAAAAAAACATGTATTAGTGACTTTGTTGTTTGTTGCTATGGTGACGCGTTGAATACATCAGCTGTTCTCCGAGGTGTCCAATGCCCCAAATAAAACGCGGCCAAAGCATCTTTCAGGTATAGAAATTATATTTGTTTGTGCTGCGAATTCGTGTTATAATTGCAAACGGAATTTAACTTCTTTTCACCGTGGAAGAATAGTTCCGAACTGGCTACCGAGATCAGAAAAATGGCTTCACAGTAAATTTCATTTTAACAATAATTACACTATAATTAGCGTATTAAATCCTTTAAACAAGATTATCACAGTTAGACATCATTTAGAAACCCCCTGATAAAGACAGGTATTGTAGATAAAATAAATCCATTTTTACTTCATTTAGAGCTACTCAAAAAACTTATTGATGCAGCGGAGATAAAAACTAATTCATATTAATTTCTGAAGTGGAAAATAATGCCTGCGAATTATCGGAAAAGCAATTGTGTACAATTATATACCCATAAATTTCAGTTATGAGCCATCAAGGTGATTTAACATGGGAGGATAAAAAAAAACATGTAGCATTTCTCCTGCCATAACATTATACAAATAATTGAAGTCGTTTTCTCTCTCACTGGAATCGTATCCCTTGCTAGGGCATAAATCATAAAGTCTATGGAACTGAACAAAGTCATGGTTTTGTTAAGCGGCGCTACATTGATAATCCATACATCGCTTGACAGGTACCCTGAATGGCGTAAATTATGTAAAAACCGGGTATGCTTATTGAGGGAACCTAGGCACCGACAATCATTTTCTCAAACATGACCTTCAAAACAATATAGACGTCTCAGCCACGAGAAAGAATCGAAGGAAGCATTTTCATGCATTGTGCAACAACAAAATGGAATATTTTGGCTTCAAAATCGGTTTTTATCTTTTCAGGATAGCGCCATTGTTCTCTCTGGGGTGCGTTTGGACCAATTCCAGTACACGTTTCTACATATTTTATCTATAGGAAATATCTTCTTTTTTTTTACCTGGTGTTAGTTTGAGTTCTAATTATATGCCTCTGGTGAATGAGGTTAACTTGCAGATAATTTATTACAGCGATCTAGGTAACGGTAATGGTCCTTTTGCTGGGGGGTGGAGAACTGAAGTGTTTCTCGCCGTCTTCAATGGATAGAGTTTTTTAAATAGGTATAATGATTTTAATTGATGCAAAGTGTCAAAATTATGTCACTATGCAAATAACGAGTATATCAGGTACAACAGAACCGAAACATAATCAACTAGTTCTCAAAATAAAATGCCAAATAATATTAATATCAAGAAGTTGGAGAAATTCAATGTATTTTCCCTTGTCTTACAACTTCGGTTGCTGTTGCACTTTTGGCATCGGCAGCTGTGTTTGAAGACTATGGGGTATCCTTTCACAGGTAACAAAAGGTCTCCAAATCAAACGTCAAACCCGTAGTGACGTTTTTTGACGCCGTTGACCTTCCATGACCCCTAAATAAATGCTGTCCTGTCAGTGCTGTCGCGATCAGGGGGCAGGGATGTGGGTACATGTATACAGAAAAACCACAGGTTGTAATATCTGTAAACAAGACCATAGCCCGCTAGCTATTGTTCCTTAGACTGACACTGTTGAAGCGATTAATCTGGCATCGTGTTCCTTGACAGCTTTTGTGGTCCCTGTTTATTATAGACGGTGTCTTCAAGTCTGACTTTATAGATACAGCTGACAAAATCTTACGACAAATCTTACATTTTTCATAACCCATTCCTTTGTTAAATATTGATAGATATTGGGAAAACTTTTATCGCAGTTACGCTCAAAATATCCTATGGGGTGTAAAAAATTGATTTCCACCGTTTTTTCTTCCTCAATCGAGTGCACATTGCATCTTAAAAGTGCGTTTCAAATGGGTTCCTGTTCGTGCAAATAAACATTCTCAGGACGCTTTTTGTGACTTTTGATCAAGGATCGCCCAGACGTGTAAGGGCTTTGAAGACTTGTAGGTTTCCAAAGTGGTTTCGCGGTACAGTGCTACGGGACATGACATATTCCCGCGGGTGGTCCTGTATTGGAGTCGCTGGTATCTGAATCTATCCCTTGTGGTGTATATTGGAGAGGAATGATACCAGATGGATACTACCCCACCCTATTCACACAAAACTGTACTCTTGCACAAAACGTTTTAAGTATTTTGCATTGTTCAAGAGGCACCGAATCTATAAAATAGTATGATTGCATGTATATTAATGTAAGACTTTTAAATATTTGCATTGTCAATTGTTCTTAAAACTTTAAGCTTGAAAACGAATGGGTTTCATCGTTTGGTTATTAAACAAAAAGTCAATAGATGTATCCATGTTTCATGCCACAGAGCGGTCGTCTGCGTAAAAAGGCCGCCCCTTTCTGGATAGGGGACATTTATGAAGCATCTACTCTGTACACGGTGGGGCGGTGACACTTCAATTCTACTTTGTGAAAACTTAGCCATTCGGAACACTGGCGGGGTATTTCTTTCTTATCGGGGAGGATTTACGTGATCTACGATCCCGATTACAAAAGCCGCACGGCCCTTGGTGCGCCCGGGTCGCAGATCAGGACAATAGCAATTCACATTGAACGGCATCGATTTCACACTTAATTTATACCAAGATAAATCAGTGTTGTATCTTTGTAATGTTAGTTTTCAGACGGGTCAAAGGTGAAACTAGCAATATTTCAATGTTTCAATAACCAACCCGGGTTTAACATCTGCTGCACAATAATATCAGGTCGTATAATATATAGTTCCCCATAATGTTGGCCTCGTTCAGAATTATATCTTATCGGTATGCTAATGTTGACAACTTTTAAAGTTATATATGTTTTAACATTCCAAAAGGTTTGGACGTTTCGATGTGTCTGTAATTGCCAAACAGAAGAGTATTAAAGATTGGCGTGATTTACTGGGGTCTCGGGACAAACAATAGTCCCACTTGATGGAAGACCACGCAAGGTGGTCCAATATGAACGTATATGGAGGAAGGCCCTTTCTTTTCCTTTTTTTAAATAATAAAATAATAAATCATTCAGTCGTTAAAAATGCTAACAGGAAATCTTCTAGTTTAATTTACAACTCTGGTTTTAACAGTATCGATCAACTATATATCATATTATACCTTGGAGTTTCACAAGACGGACAACTTACAGAAACATACTCGCGGAAACCTATTCGCGGTGCTCATGAATACATCTGCATACATACAGTTTCTAATTAGACATGTTTGTTTCTCTTGATAGATGTCCATTCAAGATTAAACCAGAATGCTGTGCAATTTTTGCCAAAACCTCCTTGCGCGTGTTCATACGGACTCCAGAAGGGTGACCTTGGTTTGAATTCAGTCAGACGACGCTAATTCGTGTGTGTGATGTAAAGTCTCCATCTACCTGCCCATTGTTTTATGACCGTATGTAATAGACACTATAATTAGATTAGATTACCTCCATAAAATTGGTGATTGACAGATGTCAAGAAAATATGTAAACGTTGATTATTTTCTTAATCTTGGTGGGGGTCCCAAAACAAACGTAATTTGTTGTCTTTTGTTAGGAATTTTTTAAAGTTGACAATATTTTATGGCAGGAGACTGCTATTTTTTAAAAGTTAATTTATGACATGTTGTACATACTCCGATAATTCGTTCGCTGTTATTACACAAGGGTATCACTAAAAGTACTTGTATTTCTAAACCTTGACTCCTCGAGTGCTAAAGATTTCGGGCAATGACTGAAGTCTGGTCAAGAACCTACCCCCTGGTAAAATGGACCGATGTTTAACCTTGCAAGTCCTTGTAACGCAAGACTAACTTGTCAACTGTATATTCCCAGCGTGTTTCTGCATTAAACTAAGCGGATACCGACTGTGTACTTTGGCCACCGGAAGACAATCGAACGCGCTGATAAAATGAAATGAAAGGGAGTCAAAATTGGTGTTATATATGTTTGATAATAACTGGTTTCGAAAGTAATAAAGAGCGCGAATTTTTTAGTATTTTATCGCAAAGACTCATCAGTTATGATTGGTCCTGACATTTCAGCTATTGTTCATAACTACCGAATTCACTAGCCTCATTACACTCCAAGTGAGTTATGTGACAAACTGGGAGAGATCGGGGACGATAACGAAGTCTAATGCGGAAAGCATTGGCGAAGGGAGATGAAAAAAAGCGATAACAATTCTTTAAACCAGAAAGAAAATTGCTGTCGTCTTGTTTATATTAATTTGTGCAGAAATGACAGGTAATTTATCTTGAACTTCATCTTCATAGAAATAAACAGGGCTGAAGAAGCAACCTTGACGAAGCCCATTATCCCAACGAAAAAGTACACAATAGGCTTTTTGGTCCAACGATGAAATTTTAAACGCTAATCATTTGATATCGTAGATTAAACAATCGCGTTGTTTTTAGATAAGAAAATGACTTTTGACAGGTTCATATGTCAAAAAAACCTCACATGACCTTATTTTTGAGTGGCAGTGGTAATAAATATGAAAAGAAAAGTAGGTTGCGGTGTATTCTTTGAATTCTTTTTTTTTTTAGATCAAATAATGGACTCAACATTTGTGGACATTTATTGTCTTTATTTTAATGAGAACAGAGATACAAATTATCTTGCAATAAAATGGTAATATGTAATTCTGAAATGTCATATTGTATATTTATTTTGAATTTACTGAGAAACATAATATGCGAATTAAAGGGACATGGACACGATTTAAGCTCAACATTATTAAACTTCAATCTTCTGCTTCTTATTTTTAGAATGATTAACTTTTGAAAGACTATTGCTTCAGAATTTCTAATGCTTAACCAAATTTTGAATGTTTTTAAGTGATTACAAGCAAAATACAACTAAGTTCAGAAATATTTGTTTGCAAGCAAGGCTCAAGCCAGTATCTAAAATTTTGGTCAAATATTAAAAATACCTAAGTAAACTATTGTAGACATTAACATTGGAAAAATAGAATTTGAAAAAATTGAAATCAAATCGTGTATATTCTTATTTTCAAACGAACAAAATTGTAGGATACATTTACATTTGGCCTACAGATAGTTTCATTGACGGGAAAAGTTATAATAAAACTTACAAGCTAAAAAAAAACTAAAAATAAAAATCAGGATGATTGTATAGTATTACCAATATCACGAACTGAAGCACTGTATAATTCTTTGTAAGAAGATTTTTAAAGATAACAAGTATGTTTATATGTTAAATTAGATTTGGTCTTGGGATCACCGCCTAAATGATTTAGAATACACTATATTAGGCACTTACTTCATAATAACACAAACTATAACTTTGTATATATTGAACAGAAGATTCCTAAAGATTTTCCCCTTTATATTTCTGTGTTAAACTTTGATTCCTGGACCCCACTGTGCTGGCCAGTGGATCACGATATCAACAATTAAGAATCTAGTAGTTCTCGAAAAGTCGAAAAATATGAAAACAAATTCCAGGTGCAAAGACAAGCGGACGCTCAAACACCAGGCAAAATGTGTTCAGAAAAGTTCAGGTGAGCAAAAATCAAATAATATGCATAGACTTCTTTTTTTTCAATGTGAAGTAAGATATTTGACGGGATTATTATTAATGATTTTTTTTTCAATTTCAAGTAAGATATTTGACGGGATTATTATTAACGAAGTAAAACGAAACATATGAAATATATGGAATCAAAAAGTATCAAATCGCGTTTTTGGTACATATGTACTTATATAAGAATTTCTATTATCGAAATTTTGAAATTAACAAAAAAGGAAAATTTCAAATCAATCAGATAATAATCCGACGGCAAGAGACCCATAATATGAGATGTTGGTTGTAATGTAAGAATATTGTCATCTTTTGAAAATTTCTCGTTTTTCAATTTCTTTGTATTTGTCTCGTTTTTTGATCACGTTTCCACACATTCATGTGGAAGAGAACCGCTTTATTGTAGCGTTTTCAAAGACCACGTACCTATCATATGCAAACAATGATACTTTGTAGTTAGGATAGTACTCCACTCCGACGTTATCATTTTCTCGCTAATTAAAATAATATTTGTCTTGATAATTTACAATTTGCGTATTCGGAAATAAACAGGCGTTTGAAGTCATTGTAATCACTTAATTCAAGTTTCATTCTTGTCTTAGTTTACCCAGGTACAATGTATGTCCACAATATAATCTCTATGTCTGCCTTGATCTCTGTCTCATTCTGTCTGTTTGTGAACAATAAATTGAAAGCATTTTTCTGTTTATATCTACGTTTCTAGTTGAATATCTCGCATGTTATTCAAACAAAGAAGGGAAAAGTATCAAAAATGTTGCAATAATGGAAATGCTATTTTACGCTTGTATTTATAGCGAAAACATTATAAAAGTTTTGGTTTTTTTTTAATAATTATCTTGTAAAATTTTACTGAGAAAATACCCAGTGTAATTATAATAATATAAAGACTAACTTCCAAAGAATAAACATATTTACGAATACAAATGAATGTAGCTTAATTTATAATGTAAATAGCAGAACTTGATTTTAATGTACATATATAGGTTATAATTGCGGAAATACATGTATCGATATTTCTATACCAATATATATATATATTCATCGAAATAAGTAAACCTGCGGAAAGTCCTATTCGCGTTTAATGTTGCATATTAAAATCAATAATGTATGTAGATATATATACATGTACATGACGTACTAGTTATATAGTATAGTTTGCCCCGTTGACGTCTCTAATGTAAACGATAACCACGTGGGTTTGTTTACAAGAACAAATTATTTCAGAACCGCAGACAAATTCAAACTAGTCGTTGATTGGTCAAAATAATTGGCGTAAACAAAGATGGCGGTCTTCGGGAAGCCGAATTCGGTGACCTGCACATGTTACGAGTTAGGACATACATGGACACCGTCATGTCTTCGTGCATCCGCCGATGTGTTACTAGAAGTATTAAAGCAAGCTCTCAAAATATATGGAACACTATACACGGTATGGGAGGCTTGTAATATAGAGTTTGTATAGTTACCTATAACTCCAGTTGAGTTCGACTTTGGACCTATTTTGAAATGCAACAAAATACCCTTAAAAAGAAGAAAATTATGGATTATATATGAGAAAAACATTTGGAATGTTTAATTGGAACACTTTTGAATTGAATGCATTCAAAATCACTGAATTTTGAAGATGTCATAGTAAAACAAACTGACCAAATCAGTTTTGGTACAATTCACTGTACTGTACAAAGTTGTTCAGAATTTACATGTAGCCCATATTGATAAAAACAAGATTTATACATAAGTACTATATACACATAAATTATAACAATTAGTTCCTGAAATGAATTATATTGGCATTGGACAGTCTTTGCATGAGTGTGTAGAATGGAAATGTTAAAGAATATAGTCAGAATTTGCTCAGTTAATGTACAATTTTAAACACCCCCCAACAAGAATGAGACAATTTTAACTGAGGCGAAAGAAACTTCAGTTATAAAAACTGATCAAAATTTGTTTGAATGGAAATGCCTTTTTGGCAATAGTTTATTCAGGGTTCGACACTAACTTTTTTATGCATTAGTCCAGCCGGACTAGTGCCTGATAATTTTAACTAGTCCGCAGGCAATTTTATTTGCCCATCAAAAATAAATTAAAATGCATTACCGTATTTGCCTTATATAATACGCACTTTTTAAATATAATTTGTAAGAAATGGGTGTGTAATATGTGCAATAATGTTTTTCTTACAGGTGTTGCACTGGTTTAGTTGTGTTGTGCTATGTCGTACATAAAAATGAGCTGCGTATTCATTATCTCCGTGTAGATGGTGTAAACTTTTTATTAGTCCGACCGGACTGACTAGACAGAAATTTTGTTAGTCCGCATGAAAATCTATTAGTCTGTGACTAACGGACTAAGGTTAGTGTCGAACCCTGTTATTATCCAATGGGAGAAATCTTTCAAAAGATAAGAAAGTTGGACCAGGTTAAGCTCAGATCACAGTAAGAATACATCCTATATGCTCACAACGTAACAGCTGCAAAGTGGATCTGCTGTGAATCAATCTTATGTCTGTTGAAAATAATCTGCAGGGAAAAGATACATAAGTATGCTTTACAAACTTTTTAAAATATGTGTATGTTGTTAACTGTTAAGGCCACCAAACATCAATTTCATTGGTCATGCCAAGACATTTGGAAAAAATGCTATTTCCAGTTGAATTTGTCTGCCATTATGCAGGAAATCACACTCGGAATATCTGAGATTTTTTCACTAATCTATCATGGTGACCGTAAACAGCGAGTTTTCAAACCTGTTAAGCATCGTTAGTGATTTTGTTGCAAATACAATGATGATAATATGGGACTGTGAAAGAGCAACAATGTAGGTATATTTGAGGACCAATCATATGAAAATGTAATTGAGATAGAAAAAAAGGACATTTGTCATTTTAATGATAGAACATTCTATCGATAAGTAAGCTGTATAAAGAATGCATCATTATAACCCCTAGTTAGCTTTTAATTGCAAAATATTTTTCGCTCAGAGTGAAAACACAGGCTAGAGAAATTGGTGATGATTTTGATTTTCGATTATCCGTTTATGTTTTGCCTATGTGAACATTAAAAAATAACAAAATGATATTTATGAAATAATTTACTGCTGTTTATCTTTAAATGTTGACTTTTGATAAAAGTGTATTTATTCATTTGTACTGATAAATCAATTTTTAACCCCGGACCTTTTCTTTGGGGCATACATTGCAGTTTAGGTTGAACTGAAGAGCAAAAGTACCATGGTAGAAAATATGTACCATTTCACAAAATATTTATTTTGTCAAATTGAAGATGATATATAATGTAGGATAGCAATATCATAATACATTTTAATAGGCCTATGATCTTCCTTGAATCGGGGAGGTATAGTTTTGGCTTTGAGCATCCTTGTACACCCCTCACCCCTCCTCTGATTATGTTTGTTTATCATAAGAAGTAGCAGCTTATGGAGGCTAGTGTATCATATTATTATAACCCCGGTCCGAAGGAGAAGGGGGTATACTGTTTTACCCTTGTGTGTCTGTCTGTCCATCTGTCTGTCCGTCCTTCTGTCTGTCTGTAAAAAAAATTTCTGTCGCATTTTTCTCAGCAACTATTCATCGCAGATGCTTGAAATTTTAACACACTATTTGTTTCGTCATGCCATATCGTGGGATATATTTTTGTACCAATCAGATGTCAACTTCCTGTTAAATGATGTCTTTGTTTATGTTGAGCTTAAATTTTCAAACAAATTTTCGTCAAAGATTTCTCAGCAACTATTTATCAGAGATGCTTGAAATTTTAACACACTATTTGTTTTGGCATGCCATATCGTGGAGTATATTTTGGTACCAATCGGACGTCAATTTCCTGTTAGATGACAACTTTGTTTATTTTTAGCCTAAATTTTCCAAAAAAATTTCGTCAAAGATTTCTCAGCAACTATTTATCGCAGATGCTTGAAATTTTAACAAGCTATTTGTTTAGGCATGCCATATTATGGGATATATTTTTGTAATAATCGGACGTCAACTTCCTGTTAAATGACGACTTTGTTTATTTTTAGCCTAAATTTTCAAAAAAAATTTCGTCAAAGATTTCTCAGCAACTATTTATCGCAGATGCTTGAAATTTTAACACATTATTTGTTTTGGCATGCTATATGGGATTTATTTTTGTACCAATCGGATGCTAACTTCCTTTTAAATGTTGACTTTGCTTATTTTGCATATTCAAATCAGAGCGGGGGTATTACTAGTGAGCATTGGCTCACAGATATCTTGTTATATTAGAGAAAAGCTTTGGTTTGTACCATAGATTTATGATATCCTTATATCCCCCTCATTCACAGGCATTTATTAATCAGAGAATGGGTTAATTTTTTTATTTAATACCCTTTTAGCTCACCTGAGCTGAAAGTTCAATTGAGCTTTTCTGATCACTTTTTGTCCAGCGTCTGTCCATCCGTCTGTCTGTCTGTAAACCTTTTACATTTTCGACTTCTTCTCCAGTACTACCGGGCCGATTTTAACCAAAGTTGGTACAAGGCATACTTAAGTAAAGAGGATTCAAGTTTGTTAAAATGAAGGGCCACGCCCATTTTCAAGGGGAGATAATTTAAAATAATTGAAAATTTGTTGGTATTTTTCAAAAATCTTCTCAAAATTCATTTGGCCAGAAAAGCTGAAACTTGTGTGGAAGCATCCTCAGGTAGTGTAGATTTAAGTTTGTTCAAATCATGAACCCCCTGTAACTTGTGTGGAAGCATCCTCAGGTAGGGAAGATTCAAGTTTGTTCAAATCATGATCCCCGGGGGGGTTGTTCACAAAAACTCAAATGTTATTATATATGGTTTAACTTATATGCAAGCATTTTGACATATTGTTGATTCTTTAAAATTAAAACTGGACAATTCTTGGGCATCACAAGGTTCAAAGATTGATGTAGATTTATAATCCATTTATAAACAATTGTGATCTTCTCTAGAACTGCAGTGCTCAATATGTGATATGTCTGTAAAATCATCCTGTTACAAAGGGGCTCAATGATAAACATAAGAATATCCAGGGGATTTTTTTAAAAACTACATTGTTAAGATATTTTGCATATGACTCCATAAAGCTGATTTTATTATGTCTTTTGTTCCTCGGGTGAGTGATGTGGCCCATGGGCCTATTCTTTAAGATTATATGCAGTATGCATCATAGAAACCAGAGAGATGAATGGTTTACTGGATAAGATGGGTGTTTTGTTAATGATACACATAAAAATACATGTAATATACAGGAAAAGTTCAGTAAGTGCATACAATACATTAAGGCCCTTTAACATAATGCTGCTACACTGACATATGATGCTTGATTTGAAACATGTATTTTTGAAATATTATGTAACATTTTTGGCAAACATGTTCAGAATCTGACGAAAGGTCACATTGTTATTTATCATGACCATGAGGTCATGTAATACCATGAAATTGTCATATTTCATTTTGGATTGAAATATGTAGAAGTATGGGTATCCTTTACCCATTTATTTGTTTTGAATGGATTGAATTTCTATTGAATGCAACCTCTTCCATAGAGAAGTTGTTTATTATTATATACATGTATTTTATACACATATTTACATTTGTACTTGAATCTTTTTATACAAGCCGGTAATGAATTTGGAAGTAAATGCAGGGTCCAATATGTTTTTCATAAATGAGCAAAATGCATGGTTATATAAATCCAATATGCAATGTAGACAAAGTTCCTATTTTTTTCAAGTGCCAATTATTTGTATTTATACAAAAAGTGGGATGGATATGGATGGAGACATTGTTTTTGTTTAGATGAAAGTGTTGGTCCTTAAGGAGTTGTTAAGTATCCCTCATTATTAGAAGTACATGTACCTGTTTGTAAGATGATCAGATTTCCTCGAGATTTTTCTCCATAAATTGGGTTCAGAATAGTTTGTATTTTTTTTATTCAAATGATGGTTGATTTCTCTATCTGAATCATTAATTACCCTTAAATGGCAGTAGATTTTCGATATTTAGGAGGCCCCGTTGAAAGGTTTATGGCATGGCATAAAATGTCCAGACGGAAATAAGGCTTACTCGTTGTCAATATTTCTAGTGTTGCTGTCCGGATACCTGAGAGGTGTTGAAGTTGGGCTTTTATGGCCAATTCTTAACACCTGTGCGACTTCTCATGGAAAGGCGATCCGTCAATATCATCTGCTGCAGATTTGGATGTCACTCAATTTTTTGTAGGTGAAAGCAAAAGTGGTGAAGGTGTTTATGTCAGAAATGAGTCCCACACATATATAGCACGGCCCCTACCCATCCAGATGGTTGGAGGTCAAAGATGCACGCTTTTTAAATGTGCCTTGGGTCAACTGCTTTACGAATTATGAATTTTTGATATGTAGTATCCGTTGACAGATGGCATGATTTGAAATCATAAAGTGATAATTTGACTCTTATTTTTCACGAGAGGAATGTTGTTTATTATTCAAATTTGATATGGGAAAGGAAATTTTTAATTTTGATTCTTGCTATTATGAGCTTTAATTGCTTTTCCATCCTGATGAATTATTTTTATGATTATTGGCCTGAAGTCTCTGCTTTCATTAAGAAATATTTTTATTTCCTGTGCATTTGCTTTCAATTGTTAATATTTGGCTCATCTAATTCAAAGGTGCAAGCTTTAATTACTAAGCTTGCTTTTTATTATGGATATTTTTAGTGCCTCTAAGTTTTCGTCATTATCATTCCCTTTTGTTCATTTTTTGCAATTTTAAACATTATCCTCCACCTCAAAAAAAATGTAACCAAACTTGGCTCAAATTCATGTATACAGATACCATATGTTGCTGGCAAACAAGGATGTTTTCCTTTTTCATGAACCATTCTTGTTCTAATGCATATTAAAGGTTCTTTTCGTAAAAACTGATACAACATGTAGTAAGCCCTGCAATTTTACTTCAAAATTTCAGTTTCTCAAATACGGTTTAGTTTCACAATTTTGTATTTTATGGACAGTAATACTTCTGTCATTAACAGGAAATAAACATTTCCTACTGACTCACAAAAAAGTACAATTTAAGAGTGACTCGATAAGAACCCACACAATATTTTCTAGATAGTTCCTAGAAAAAATTACATTATCTATTGTTTAAAAATTAGATATCAGAAAAACAACCTGTTTAGATATGATAATGCAATGAATTGGACTAATTGTTGTCGACTTTATACTGTAGATTCCTTATTTATGCGAGCACTTAATTCCGCGATTCAACTGTTTTGCATCAAATCGCGAGAATATAAAATATTCGTAAACACCAGTTATATTATAGTCTTATTTAGTTTACATCTGTCCGAAAAATAAAAGCGTGGAATATCCACGCACACCCCGGGGATTTTAAATTCATGCTTTTATTTATCCCGCGGCGTGCGTGGATATTAATTCCTCACGTTTAATTAGGAATCTACAGTATTCTATGGGTAGATTATTTGAATGTTAAGATTTCTTGCTACCTTGTTTTGTAGGTGGCAGGCATACTAAAGAAGCGGGATCTAAGGTACTTCAAGGAGAAGCTACTGAGGGAAATAGCACAGTCTGTTCTATTCCTGACCACCAATGGCACACTCTTCATCTCATTCTTCTGTATATGGAGGTAAAAATGGTTTAATGCTTTCTTATACATACTGTAGATGTAAAAGCTAAAGAAATTTTTACACAGATCTTTACTCATAGTTTGTAAATGTGAAAATATATGTCCGAAAGAAGATTAAAAATATTGCCATGAATTTATAATTCATTGAGGTTACTTGAACGATTATAATTACAGTGTTTCTTAATAGAGAAACAAATGTGAAAATCGGGCACAATCGCACAAAGTATTGTGTGAAACAAAGACTAGCTTAATTGAAAACAATCATTAATTGTAAATTTACATTATATGTACAAGTATTTGTTTTTCTATACATGCATGTATACCCCGGTAACTAGGATCTAATTGGCAACACTTGTAGGGTTAATTTTTTTTAGGAAATACGTGAAATTGATTGTTGAATCAAACACTAAGCTGTAGATGTCTGTGCTTTGGAATATTTTTTAGGGTCACTTTATAAGGACAATAAACTGTCTATTAACTTTATATTTTAGTTCTATGTACAAGATATTTATAGGTAATATGTCACAATAAAGAGCAAATATTAAGATCATTTATATCAGTTTGAGAAGTGAATACTAGTATATGGTAAAGCAAGGACTTAATTTTTAGTCCCATTTTGGCATGTGCATAAAAATTATGTGCATTTGTAATTGACCTTGAACAATCTGTTGCATAGCTTTATCAACCAATATTTCAAGACCCCAACTATATAACAATTTCAAAATCTATAAAACTAAAGTAATCCAACCAAGCGTGTATATTTACATATTGAAATTTTTCAGAAAATTCTGATGAAAATGTCCTGCTTGAACCCTGTTACATGTACTATCATCCGGACCCTGAGTGTTTCACAAACACATTTAGATTTAACCATTATCAGTGTATACATGTCATCCACATGCTTTGTTTGATGGTTTTTCTTTACAGAAAGCTTGCAGGTTTTTACTCCTCGTACTGTACGTTTCTGTGTGGAATTCCGGCTTGTGCTATGTCGGTCAGTGTGGAGAGAAGTGACAGGTATTCCCAGTAAACCGTGTTGCACCCTATAATGGCTCAGTTCAAGGTCAATATACATGTATCCTTTTGTCCAGAATGAGTCTACTTTCATTTTCAACTTTCATTTCAAAATACCCCACATTCTGGACAGGAGTATAATGATTGACTTTGAACTGAATCTGTCTTTGATGTCATTCTTGATTTAGGGTCTCTCATTTTGAATTTTTTCTCAATTTTTACTATTTTCTTCTTGTTTATTTGTTTGAGAAGAATTAAGGGGAGGGATATATTTTGTTGTGTTAAGGACGGGGTTGGAGTGAGGAATAAGGAGTTTTCAAGTTTTTGAATGCTTCATAAGAAATATATTCGATGATAGCTGCTAGGATATTTATGATCGAAACTGCCCACCATACTGATCTTGACAGAAATACTAGCTGCAGCAAAAGCTTTATTGAAATCAGATTTCCCATAAAAATAGATAGGATTTGAATTATTTAGTAGATCATAAAGAATACAGATCCTTTAAATAATGTGTGTATGGGTGAATTATGCACTAATGGTGGTTTTAGTATTGCACTTCACCAAGAAATTAGAACTTTTTATTTCCAATTTTAATTAGTGCAGTGAGTTCAGTTAGTACGTACTGCTACTGCAAATCGCAGTGTGGGTAGAGTTTGCCCACAGTGTGATTAAGAATAAGTATTTAAAAATCTCTAAATCTACACTTTCACTCAAGTCACAAATATTGATTTTAGATACATATCATGCGATAAAATGCTTTTCTGGCATAGATTTCTGGCTGCTACTAACGTGGCATCTCTTGTGACACTCTGATGTTTAATTGTGTATATTGGCTCCACAGTAATTTGAAGGAGTCGAGTGTTGAAGGGGTGGGTGGGGGTGTTTTATGATGTTGTAGAACTGTTGTACATCTTTATAGAAATAGAAAATCTAAATTCCACGATAAATTAACCTGGCAGAGTGATTTTTATCCTTATATTAATTAAATTAACTTTTTTGTGTGTTTTCAACCCCCTATTCCTGTGGTGATATAAATTCAGATTTGTCAGCTTCAAAACTAACTATTCTTTTAATTTTTTTCTATTGTTACAAGTATATTTTAATCTGGTTTAGCTGCATTTCAAAATTATGAATGAAATCAGATTTGTCGGCTTCAAAACTAACTATTCTTTTAATTTTTTTCTGTTGTTACAAGTATATTTCACTCTGGATTAGCTGCATTTCAAAATTATGAATGACTAATAGGCGCACCTTGTCCGTAGATGGCTTCTCTCTATTATACTTTGTACTTCACTTTATCTTGACACTTTAAAAATACATGTTATTTTCCATTACAGACCTTGAACAATAGAAGTGCATGTGTGTCATGAACATGTAGGCCCTTAATTGACCCCTTTAAGAGTATCTTCTTTATGTATACTGAAATAAGAGTTTCATTGTATGATATTACTTTTAGATGAAAGATTAGTAGAATTATGGGTATAAATTTTGGATACATGTACTCACTTATTTAATACATCTTGGAAACCTTAATTAGTTCTCTCAGATTTCCCTAAGCATTTTGTCTGTGATGCTTGCACCTTTCCCGTTTTCGGAAGGAATGTTGAAGCCCCCCCCCCCCCCCCCCCCAAATAAAAAAATAAAAGCCCCAAAACAGGCCAAATTTAGCCAGAATTTACTCTCAATACCAATCAAACACCAGATTTAGGGCTTTATTGGTTGCATATAGGGTTGTATTAGTTGAGATATGGAAGACATATGTATTATAATTAAGGGATTGCATTGGGAAGGATATGGATTACATCAGGTAAAAATAGGGTTGCATTGGTTATGATATGGAAGACATCATTTGGAGTATTAGGAGTATCAGGGTGCAACACTGGCATTGCATGATTGAAATTCTATACCTTTCTCTTTCTTTTTCTTGTCCCCAGGAAGTTACTGGGTCGATTCTTTTACTCCACAACGGGGTTCGTAGCTGCAGCCTCTGCCTCCCTAACCGCCATCTTGCTAGAGAGGAAGTCAAGGTATGCAAGTTGTTGCCGTGACAACAGATTATGAAGTAGGAATATAGGTGTATCATATTTTATAAAATGAAAATCTATATTCAGTTATTTTTTGTATCTCATTAATTGTTGCTGATTTTGGCTGGAATGTAGGTGTATCATACATAATCTATGTTCAGTAACTCTTGTATCAAGTTACATGTAATTTGTTGACGTGGGGTTTGGTTGATATTGTATCGTCATTATTTTGTTTCGCATGATATTATACATTTTCTCATTAGTAGACTGCCCGTTTTGAAAAATATATATCTAAGACTGCATAAGAGCTGCATGCATTTGGTTAATGGTATACTTGGTGATTGCTTTGTCGAAATTCCTGTATACAGGAATGTATTGAGCTTCAGAGTATATACATGTACTACTATCTGTTGTCCCTGCAAGTATTTTACTAACATTTGTAGACGGATGGCATTTTTATCTAACCATGTAGTATCTAATACTCAGCAGAAAATTTGATTATTTTTGAAAGTTTGTTACTTCCATTAAATGAGTTATGTGTTGATTTGTTTGCATGCATGTTCCTTCTGAAACCTTCTAAAACTGACATATGTATATAAATGCATATTTTCAGTATATGCTAACATAAATAGCAATTAGATTATCCCACCCCCCTCCACCCACCTTCTGTTACAAGCATGGATAATCCTGTGTGAAAAAGTAGCTCATTTTAGAGTGCCATATGCTATATATAGTATATAATTACTTATTTTGACACTAAATTCAAACCATGCATGTGAATTTTATAATCAGTTGAATTTATTTTGGGGTGCATGCTGGTACAAGTCAAGAGTGGAATTTTAATTTATTTTTGGGGAGGGGGCATCCATTATTCATTTTATAATTCACAAAAGCGTAATCGGTTGAAAAAGAAAAAAAACACAGGAGATAAATCATTCTCTACCTGTAATGCTGTTATGTAAGAAAAACAGATTAGGATTAATTTTTAGAAATTACCTCATTTTTGGATGCGTATAATTATGTGTCTAGGTAATTTAATCAACCATTCAACACATTTTAAAAATGATCGGACGCATTGAAAAAAAAAAATCAATATCTGTCATTCATTGTGAACAAAAATATTAAAATGTTGTGTCAAGTAATGGGAGGACAGAAATAGAATGCTTGAAGGAAATAATAAAAAAAAAAATACCATGGAAGGACCTCTTATTAATTGGCTTTTGCCCCTTATGATTCGGGTTTTCCATTTCTGTTTTGCACTTGGACACCCTTAGGGTCTAAATAGCTGTGACAGTCAATGATGCAACCGTATTTGTTTCTGGAAAGAAAAGCTAACCCCATGACTTTTTACCTAATAATAATTCATTATTAAAACCTTTCTATGTGTAAATGGCCGGTAAATCAATGTTAAGTTCTCAGTCTGGTTATCTTTACAATTTCATTGATAAAACCTCTGAATGGGGGACTTTTGTATAAAAGTAATGTATTTATTGAAATGGATTTGAATGAAGGTGACACAACGACTTCTCCCATCATACATCTGTAATGACTGCGTGCATTTACCAACTGAATAAAAGGGCTGGATGACATCTCAGATTAGGACAATATGCGGGAGCTCTGGCACGCAAAAAGGGTTGGACCTCGCTAACTGTGCGATTATGTGCCATGAAATCGTTTTTGAAAAATGAAAATTAATTTCCAGGCCTTTTGACTTTTTTCAGTGCAGGATAAAGTTGCATTCGTCAAAAGAGTCCTTTTCAGGAGAGGGCGGACTTAATAGGGTACCATGGGATCGTATTTTTTGCAAAATTAATAAACCTAACAATGTACAGGACAAATCCAGAGGTTAATTGGTATTTAGGCTTATCGTATAACAGGTTTCTACATCCCAGTCTTTGGTATTATGTTTATCACTTTCAAACAATGCGGACAGATTAGAAATTAATTCCTCTCAGACCCCTACACCTAATTAGGTTTTTGTTATTATTTTTGCAGAAGGCTTTGATACACCCTGGTCAACTTGAATCAAATTCCAAGATAACTGACTCTTGATAAGGAGATTGGAGTGTTTTGATGCACGCCATGGAATTATAATAATATCTGACTTTTCTCAAGTTTTTTTTAACCCAAGACAACCTTTGGTCCTAATTATGATTGCTTTGAAAGAGATAGGTGTTTTGACTTTTATGTTATTAAAAGCATGGAAAAAGCAACGTTTGGGTGCAAAATTTTCAAGAATTTGAAGGTTAGTTTACTTGGAATATTTCTGACAATTTTTTGTAAGATAAGATGAGTTTATGGCTGTAAAAAATAGACGCATTTGCCCAACAAAGTTTAAAAAAGATGAAGTCATTTTCAACAAAAGTCATAATTTTTTCCAGACAGTCCAAATTGATTTTTTGGGGGGGAATTATGAGAACCGACAGATAACAAAGCTGTTAATTGATCTTGTAATGGTGAAGAGTCCTTCTAATGCATCCTATTTGTCAACTAGATTCTTATCAAACTTGAATAATTAGGATTCTTGTCTGAATAGTTAGTGTAATAAGAATTAGGTAAGTGCAACGCCATTATCTGCTAGTGGTAGTGGTATCGATCTCCGTAAAGAGATTCATGTGTTTGCGGAGTTGTGATAGGAAGTGACACCATCTAGTGCCGTAGATAAATAAAATGCTTTCTGCCTCGCTCTTTTTCCTCGCGCTGTAAATCCGCTTTTTTTATCGCAGATTTACTCTAATGATTTTTGACAAGTGTCATTATTCATGGATTTCTCTTTTTTGGTGGAGATGCTGGGTCCAATCCAATATGTCTGCCACATGTTCAAATCTCATCTGCAATTCTTCTCTTTTCCAATTGTGTAAAGCGCTCACAAATTTTCAACAATAGGAGCAAGTAGCCCTAGCTCTATTTTTGGAACACAATTGTAAACTGCATTTTCTATATCTTTAAACTCGTTAATTATTTTCCTCCTTGTAAAAAGAGATTCAACTCGCCTATAGATTTTTCAATACCACTAAGAGAAGTGACATAGACGGAACAAAAGGGTAGAATGCCAACCACCCTCTTTCTGGGTGCACAAATTCTTCACAGCAGGAAATTAGGGTCGCGGAGAACGACAAAGATTATGTATTAGAAAACTCATTTCATTTTCATACTGCAAAGCTAATCTGTCAATTTTCCCATTTAACTTGAGAGGAAATTGTTTGTATGGATTTTTTACACAAGTTTTTATCAATATGAGAATTGACTATTCAATATTGTGCAGAGTTGAATACCGTTCCCCGAGCGGAGGCAAAGCGAAATTCAATGATTATTTTTAATAAACAAGTTTTTCATTTATTGTGCAATTCAGCATTGGATTAGGATGTCAATTCATATTGTGTTCCATGGACATTTCAAGGAGAAAGTCTGCTCAACATCCACTATTCGATAATAGGTCAGTTTTGACATGCTGTCATTAAGGAAGGCACCGTTCCACAAAAACAACACAATAAGGTGGAGATTTCTACCTCAAGAACTCAAATGAAATAGTTTAACAGTAAACTGAGACACCTCGGGGATTTGAAAAGTTTTTCTAATTTCTCACCCTACCATAAATTTGTCTGTCAGGGAATTTGATGCTGTTCAGCAATAATATTTTTTTAAACGCTGTTTTTTTTTTATTCTTCTGGTGGTTCAGACCTTTAAAACCCGATAGATATTACCAGAAAATGCCACTCTGTTATTTTACACACCTTTAATAGATAATACCGATAAAGAGGTGATAAAAGTCAGAATTTAGAACTGTGGGGATGATTTTGAGGAGTTGGTAGGGTGACAGTCATGAAGGGGAGGGTACTATCAAGCACCCTCTCCAAGTCTCTAAATGGAAAAATCTAATTACATCATCTAGAATTACGCCATCTCTCCTCACAGTGCAGGCACTTCTTTCAGATGTCATTGTGCTGACATAGTGGCATGTAGGTGCACACATTGTTGATGTCTGGAGATACGATGCTGAAATCTAATGCAATATTAATTTCAAAGACAAGTACGTATCCGAGTATTCTCAGCTTAAACAAACAAAACTTTGTGATAAATATCCACTCTTACTGTGCAACAGCTAATGGTGAAACGGTGCTCTCTCTGCTTTTTCCCGCCTCTGTAGCTCCTAATGACAAAATAAAAAAATTAAAAAAAGAATCTGACTGCGCATTATGTCGTTCTAAAATTCTAGGAAGCCACTAGATGGTAAAGATATAAATTTGTGTAATATGTGACTTAGTTTTTACTAAACACCTACATATTTGACAAACTTTTACACAGTAAGAAACCTACAATTTTTTAAATTCTATTCAAATCTAATCCTACTGAGAACAGAAAGAACTTGTATGCAGTGACAATATCTTAGACTTGGTGGTATCACTTCTAAGTTATCATCAACCAAACCCCCAAGTCTTTAACCTGGAATTGATTCTCTGCTGAATATAGGTTTACGACTAGTAAACATGTGCCCTGTGACTTATCATAAATTGTTATACATTTCATGCTGTTGTTTCTGATTTCCAAAGATCACAGGGGTTTTACTGGTATATATTTGTATGTTGGTAGCGAGGTCGTGATTATCAGGGGAGATAATTCAATCAGATTATGCAGGCAGTGATACAGCTATGGGCCTGGCTTCTGTAGCAGTCGGAAGTTTTCGGATATACTTTATGTGTTTGTTTTGACAGCCGAACCAATCTCGTCTTGTCATTGCCATTTTTACACTGTTACAAAACTGATAATTCCGAAGTTCTTGAGGAATGGACGCCTCTTTTTGTTTATCTGGTATTGGTTGTTGGAGTCATGGAGTGGGTGATGCAGCTCTGTCTGTTACAATTAGTGAGATATCTCGAGATAGTATCTCGAGCTACAGCTGCTGGCAGTGACCTGGATGTCAAAAAATGGGTCCCAGCAGGATCTTTTCATTCTGCTAAATATATTATGACCTTTAATCCGTCTATCTCTCTAATTTATGAGAAAGGGGGAAAAGATACTTGTGACACATAATATTGATGAAATATTAGACCCTGGCCTTAGAGCGCTTGAAAAATAGTCCATTTTGGTAAAAAAAAAAATTTAGGATTTTTGCGATATGGATTTTTGTTTATGTATTTTATTTTTGGCACATGGATGAGAAGATATATGATGTTGTCTTGTTTTTAATGGGGAAAAAAAATCTGAAGGATGATTATTCATCAACTTTAAGAAAATACTTTGCTCAGCATGTATAATAGTCCATAATAAAAAAAAAAATGGGGGATTTAAAAAAAATTGTGGCTGGGATTTGAAATGATACTAGCATGCTTGAATACCTGGTCATATGGAAAAAGTGATAATAATGGAAAATTATTCATGCTCAGGGCCAGTAAATTTATATATCATCATGACAGTTTTATTTGTGACGGCGATTATACGATTATACGATACAGAATCCAGCAGATTGCCCGATGAATTGATTAAAAAAACCATTGCAGAAGCGCACGGGGCACATTAATTAATACTATGCAGCGACCTAGGGGCCAAATGCCAGCGATGGGGGTGGGAGGCATGCTGTATATGATTTCCATACTCAAACAAACTAATCTGCCATTAATATGTCTGTTTTCATTCATTGAGAAATAAAGAGAGTATAAGCATAGAGGCTATTAACTGACAAGATTATGAATAAAGAATTGATTTTTGAAATGGGATGGATTCTCCAGGACTTATACATGTAGTTATTCTCAATTATACAAGCACACGATAGTCTTTTTCTGTTTGCATTAATTATCTTTATTTGATGGAAAACAATAAAATATTTAACTCTTCTTTTTTTTTTTTATTGTAGAAGAGGACTTCTTGCAATCTACATGGCTAATGTGGTAAGATATTCTATACTGTAAGTGTTTTGTACAATAACAAAAACACATACCGTGCTGTATGAAGTTTAATGGGGAGTGTAATTTAATAGGCCATCATTTAAAGCAGTCTCGTTTATTGCTGCCAAAATATACCTAAATATTGAAAAACTGAATTCTCATAATGGAGCAACTGAAATATTAAAAGTATCTATTGTAGGGAATTTTAAATGCCGCCTCTTTCCTTCTTAAACCATTACAGTCAAGTCGTTCAGCCCGATTATGCTAAAATTGTTTTCATGAAACTTAATATAGGTGAATTTTGTGTACATTTGAACTAAGTAAACTCTAAACTTGACACTTTACGCACATCCTTTTCATTCAGAAGATTGGCATTCTCATTTGGAGAATATCTTTTCTTTCGAGATTATGGAAACTGACATGATGCAGATAACGAGTTTTGATAAAAAAAAAAATGCTGATTGACAGGATGTTGTTATTTTGTGTTCAGTGATGCATGACAATAAGCTGGTGATGCTCAGTGAAGCGTGACATTCGACTGCTGATGAAGCTTTATGACTGAAAGCCTGGCAATTTTTGCAGTAAATGCCGAGTAGAATTAACCTCTCAGCCGAAGCTGGGCCGATTCAATATCCTGTGGTGTGTCGCATTGTTGGCCCAGGGTTTTCAAGTACGCAAATCTGGCAAAAATTATCTCTTTTAATTCCACCATTCGGCTTCTGCTGTGAAACAAGTAGACCACAAAAAATAACAACTCTCTTTCAAAAACAGCAATGAATTATGAACTCAAAACACTGGCCCAGAATGAATGATACACTCTGAATTGTGGGTAATTGTACTGCAGTGTTTTTGGTGCTGTGTCCCATAAGGCCAACATGTGACAGTTTGCAACAATTATAGCTGTATGGTAGCATCTGGCCAATTAAAGTGCAATTGTAAATGAAATTGAAATAGGATTTTTATTGCACATATGCTCTATAAAAATATATATATTACATATTTTGATGTAACTGCTTTTGAAATCTAATCATAACGAATGATAATATTTGGAATGTATGGTAGGCACTGTATCATTTTTGACGGAACGCCCAAATCATCATGGATTGGAAGTGATTGCAAAAGAGGCATCCTTCATTTAAGCTTTATTGTTTCACTGTAGAGAAACTTATATTGTTTTGAAAACTGAAGCCACCAAGGAAGATAATGAAACCCCCATTTAGATATTTTTTTTCTCCTGTAGCTTATTTTTATGTTTGTGTGAGTTTAAGCTTCAACCTTCTTTTTTTTGGTTGACTTAACAAGTCGAGCGCACATTAAGATGGAATGTGAAATGAGCATTTGTCATTTCCTATTGAAGAAGAGCAGAAGCAGAAGATAAAATGTAATCCCATAAAAGCTTCCATTGTAAGCAGACGTCAAAATCCCGCTGTCAACTAATACATCTATGCCCAGTGATTAATGGTTTATATAATTCATTACGCATTGATGAATGAATTGTAAAATTAGAAAATGGAATAATATGCTCAGCCATCTACATAGTAGTCACATCCCTGCGTGATGTATTGACTTTGGGAATCTGGTAATTGAACAAGGAATATGGAAAAATAATCGTAACAAAATATATAGACTGTACGTTGCAGAAATAAATAGAAAAACTATACTGAATGGAACGAAATTGCTTTTAAATTTGTATTTTGTAATTATATCATATGCATTTAGATGAATATTTAATAAGTACGCATGTGATTGAATTCTCTGCATCTTCTGGATAAGTGTCATTTAAAATAATAGATATGAAAATCTTAATTTCACTTGATAAGTTCAAAAAGGGACTTTGTTTAAAGTGGATGATAACAATACATTTCAATTTTGATTTCAAACTTCATTATACTAGTATTTTGTCAATGAATATTTTATTTTCCTTAATGTATTTAATTAGGCCACAGAGACAGCATACAGAATGGTCCTGTCCAGGGGTTGGATAAAACCAGTCAAGCACGGAGAGGTGAGTCATATTTTTCGAAACCACGTTACGTGCGTGGATTACGTCACAAATCTCTAATGACCAAATCGCGTCTGACAGATGGGTGAGGAATAATTCAAAATCGTTGATGAATGGGCATTGTCTTGGCAGTTAGGGGATTAGATCTGGTGGATCCGAATTATCTGATGTTGTTTATTGCAAGGGAGGAATAAACTCGGAATTTTACAGTCCCCCGTTTTATTGTAATGGTGACAGGCTGTCTGCTGAAATCGGGAAATTTCTATGACATTTCGGGAAAAATTTTGGTGCAAGCCGATTATTTTGTGTTCTGGTTATTGATTTTTGGAACTAATCATAAAGCGTGTAATTGTTCATTTGATTTATGTGCAAATCAAGTTAGGAAATAATTTGTTGGTTTTGAATTGTATTTGTTGCAACATGACCAAAGATAATGAAACATTCTCAATTTTCAGCATAGAATGTAAATCTAATTTAAACAATGTGACTGTGATCTTCCCACTGGACATGCAATAGGTTGCTAGCCTTCTTCCACTTCATGTCTTCTAGTATTAACCTTGCTTAATTTCATGGTTAAACGAGAACATGAAGTGAAAGATTGTTTTTATTGCTTCGTAATTTTTTTTTTATTGAATTCCAATATGATAAAAAATTTAATAGACAATTTTAGAAGTTCACACTGCAACTAATGCTCTGAACACCCTATTTCCTCTCAACCCCCCCCCCCCCCCTCCCCCTTTCCCCTTAAATTTTTTTTATGATTCTGAAGAAAAACTGAAAAAACTGACTAATACACAAACTCATGACTTTTTCTTAAACCATTTGAAACATGCAGGAATGATGCATCCTACAAAAGGGCTTAAACATGTCATTTTGCAATGTTTGAAGGCGTTGCTGTTGCTTATTCTTACTGACATGCTCATCTCACTGCATCATCGAGGCTGTCATAACTCATCAGGGCCACGGGCCATCTCTGATAAACAGTCAGGAAATCCAGGAAATATGCTGCCTATTTTGCCAGGAAGAGACATTTTAAAAAGGATCAAGAAACACATTCATTCCGTGTTCCTAAGATCCTTCTTTGATGATGCGTATAATAAAGGACTCTTGCATTAAGATTGCAAAGAATTGGTACCAAGTTTAGGGCTCTAAGCATGAAAAGCTTTTAGATTTGCTGTTCGAATTTTAGGAAATATTAGAAACTCATTTACTCCAGGCATGTAGAATTAAACGACATTTTCCAGTTGGTATTAGTACTAGTGTTATGTTTTAAAAGTACAGGGTTAACAGTACAAGAATCCAAGGTGAAGGACTATGGCATGTTCCCAAAACTTGTAGTTAAGGTGGTATGGGATACCTCCTTATTGTGACGTACTTCCTATCAAAATAAACAATAAAATCAAGTTTGATTTTTTCTTTCCTGATATTGTTATCTAACAGCGTAGCACAGTGGGTTAGAGTGTTATCTACGAAACTGTAAGTCATGAGTGCGAATCCAGATGGGACTTTTTGATAATTTTTACCATTCAAAAATATTTAAATTATATTTTTTGGTCAAATATTGCAAAATTTGAAAATTCTAAACCGATGAAAGTATTTTGATTGTAATGTACTTTTATCCACATTATTATTGGTAGGTGTCCCATATATCAACTTAAGTTAAACTGAGAAAGAAATACACTTCCAACTAGAATTAGTGTGAATATGTTTGATGATGTTAAAAGTGTGGAAGATATTAGAAATTAAATAATACAAGGCTACATGAACTCCATTTAAAGATATGTGAACATTTAATGTACCCAGTAGAAACAGATATACAGATATTTTCTGTTAATAAAATTTCATCTCTTTTTATTTTTTTTTTTAAAATCTAAAATGGTTTCATGGAGATTTGATTAAGTTAGTTCAGAAATGACCATATGATACAAATAACCATATGAAAATTTTGTTAATAAGAATCTCAACAGAATATTTGATTTTAAAGTATTTCCGAGAGTTAGGAGGTACCATGATATATCAACCGATTGTATTATAATAGTAGTTGTGAAGTCAGTTGCAAATTCTGTCCATTCCCTAGAGATTATTTCTATGTATATACCAATATGAACCCCACCCGCCAGAGAAATGAGGAAACTGGCATTGAAATATTTCATTGATAACTTTTAAATATATCATTTGCTATCTTTAATAAGATATGCATCATTCAACAAATTGGACCAATCATAATTCATACCACTGTCCATACAAAAAAGTGTTTTTAAGAATTTCAAAAAAAGTTATTTTATGGAAATTTATGATAATGTTTTCAAAAAGTCAAGAGACATTAGATCAATGATGAATTCATTCTGCTGTGCCAAGAATTGGGAACAATTAATCACTGGACGAAAATCGATGTGTATTGGCCAGGTGTGTGCATTTATCATGCCATTTTCTGTGACTATTTATCAACTATATCCTGACCTGCTGGTTCAATTCAAAATCAACGGGAAGATAAATGCAAGGCTACTGAGTGCTTCAACAGTCGATGGTTCCCATTTGCTGCACAGTCTAATACACAGGATTTTACTTCTCTTTCATAACATATTGGCAATTATTGTCTTGTTTTATCTGTAGTGATGCAAGACATTTATTTAATGTCCAATTTTGTTTTGTTTTTTTTGGTTTGAAAATCCTTACCTTAAGTAGCAGTAATGTTAATTTGTGCTAGACATAATCAATTGGCAGTGATTATGGTTCAGAAACATCCTTTATTATGGTTTATAAGTAAATGCTTGTAAGGACAAGGTCTATGAATCTTGATCTCTATATTTCTAGCCTTAAGGTCCTGTCGTATCTGATCAGAGTCTCCAAACTGTTTTCTTGTGCAGCAATTTTAGTGAAGGATTAATATGCATTTTATTTGTTTTATATTGTCATTTATTCAGATGAACTGGATATTATGGAGTAGCACTGTAAGAAGTTAGTAGAGTGCTTGGAGCAAGAAGCAAAAAACAAAACATTATGAACATTTTGCTTGTAGGGAATTTTAGGGTAATTAGTGAAAGCAACATCATGCATGATCGGTTTTGATAACCATCCACCGATATGTCAGTCTTTGATCTTACAATTTTCAGAAATGTAGGAGAGAATTAGTACAAAACTTTGCTGAAGGAAAAATTAGAAGCTTCCGAAAGCATCAGAGCAGAAATACGGACAGTTTATCTTGGAACAAAGCAGTCGTTTAATTTCAATAATTGCAATCTGTGCTGAATCTGCTGGTGTAAGGGCTGATCAGGTGATTTGTGGGATTAGCCGTGTCATGGTTGAATTATTATGTCTTCTGCCAAATTTAAAAAAAAAAAAACAATGCATAGGATTAATTTTTGTTATACTTAACAACAAAAAGATAAAATTCATGTCCCATTTAAACTGAAATGGCACTTGTTATAATTGGTTCATATCTCTTTCTACATGAATTTTTTTCCACTATTTACATGTATTTTTATTTTTATTCATTTTAATCAGTGACATTGTTAGAATTAAAACTTTGACCTATAATTTGTCAAAATTTTCCATGTAGTTTTATCTTTGCATGGTTGTGCCCATGAATACCTACTTGCAGTACTAGTACAGTTAAACAGGTTTGACTTAGCTGCAGAGGAAGTTGTGAACAGATGGAGATAAGACATGTATCTCTAGCTAATCAGCACTGAATGTTCATCCAGTCTATTGCTTGTTATGTCCCATTATCACATTAAAAATAACAACAAACAGACCTCTGACAGGAGTTGGGGGCTGTGTCAAAGTGTGAATTAATTAATATGTCTCATATTTCTTCAGTAGCATCTGGGACTTCTGTCATTGACTTATTGGGCTTTTTTGGGGGTATTTTTAATCTCTATTTTAGGAAATATCAGCAGGTGCTCCCATCATGATATCACAATGTATTCTTCTTCATTCATTCCATCTTTGTATATCGATATTTTTAAAACTCATAAACCATTCAGATCCTGAGTTCTTGATTTAAAATATCATTTAATATTAATAGATTTATTAGACTTTTGGATGAGATCAGGTGAGTGCTGGGGACATATAGCAGTATAAGGTTTATGTTGATGTGGGAAAACCTACATTCATGCGCTATGATGAGTTAAATATTCTGAAAGGGATTTTTAACAATCACGATATCAAAATCTTTTGACAATTAAAGTGCCATTTCAATTCAAGAATTTATATTGATGTTAAATTATACACAAAAAACATTCATACTGTGTCATTAATTGAAAATGTTAATTCCTGCATAAAAAAGTTTGTGTTATTTTTATCCAAACTATGTGAATTACTGCAAGCATGCTATTTAACATTTCAGTACTTTCAGTACTTTGATTTAAAAGAAATGATACTTAAAAAGTGATAACTATAATATAATATTATAACACACACCCTAGTTTGAGATGGTCCCTTATGTTGAGATTGTCGGTATCATCTGACAGGAAATGAACACTGTGTGTCTGTCAGTGCCTTAGCATGTGTTTCCATGGTTTCAGCAGCAGACATGATGTACAGTTTACAGTCTGGCAGTTTTCGCTTTTTTTTTTAAACCACAATTTTTCTTCGGGAGTTTTGACAGGTCTTCTGGTTTGTTTTGGAGCAAGACTGAATAAATCATGTTTGTTTGAGGAGTTTGAAAAGGCCAGAGGTCTTCTAATGAAGCAAAAAATCCAGAGGCCTGCTGAAAGGTGAAGGGGATACTGGATGTGTCTTTCAGCACAAGATACAAGGTGTCAGTTCATGAAATCTGCAATATCGGGTCAAGGGAATGTACCTGAGCTTTGTTTGAAAAAGGTCAGCTGCCTCAAACTTCAGAAAACATATAACTGACCAAGGAAAGGAACTGGCTTGAAGAAGTTTCAATGAAAAAAACATTTCATACGTATAAAAATACGCTACCAACTACCAACAAGTGGAAAATAAGAAAAAAAATAGAAATGGAAATAGAAAAATAGCAGCCAAATCTTTAATGTGAATATATTTTTACAGCACATATGAATTAAGGCTTTCGTATTACCATAATAATTTTTACTGGGAATAAACCAATGAGGCAGCTAGTATTATTAGAACAATGTTAATCATAGTGCACACAGGTGCAATTACAAAGCCATTTCCTGCTCCTAATGTGGACTAGAAGTACTTTTGGTAGGATTATGGCCATTTTTGTTTAGCTGTTTGTGAAGGTGTTTGGAATGATACAAAACAAATCCAGAGTACAATGTCATATTTTAACTGGGCCTTATGCAAATATTGATGATACAGTTTTGCAACATCCTGTAGTGGTTAAAACTCCAATACATATGAAATTTTTGTAGAATATTATATTGATATTTTTATTTTTTAAATTTTTTTTTCAAATTTCTTTTAATTTAATAGCTTTTGATATTGATCTTTTAGTATAGAAAAAAAAATTGTGTTGTTAACAGTATACATGTAACATTTATAGACACAATCAAGGGCCCCCTGGACAATATATATAGCCCTTTAATTACCTATTTTCTGATAAATACTTTTTTGGGTGTTAGCTTTTAATACATGTATGTTTGTTTGCTCTGAGTGAACTCCCATTTGTTTTGGATCCATAATTATCATTACTTGTTGAGAAAGATGTTTTTAATCTGGCAAGATCTTATAGACTTTGACAGACATGGGATTTCAGTGGCTTCCATGTTGACATTTTCGATGATAAGCTATCTACGACCTGACTTTGATTCATTATGTACAGATGATCGGGGAGATTTTTTAGGTCCATTTGGTGCTGGGGAATTCTTGGAGGAAAATCAGAGTCTGCTTCCCTAGATAAATTCCACCATTCATCACACTACAAGTTTTTCGGGATTTATTTTTTTGCTTTTCTAGAATTTGCAGATAGGGTAGATGTTTTGGGGAGAAAATGTAGCTTTTTTGCAAATTAGAAATATCAATCAAAATTATTGCAATGTAGGGAAAAAGTTGAGGTATTCATATGCTAGAGGGGGATGGGGATGGAATTTTTGTAAAAAGTCATATTTTTACAGGTTTTATGGATGCTAATCAATGAAGTTTGAGGTTAATTGCTGCATTTGTGACAAAAACAGAATTTCCAGAAAAAACTGAAACCTTGAGGGGAAAAAGTAAAATTTAAAGAAAAGGAAATTTTGCATGTCAGCAATTCTTGACTTTAATCAAATAAAGTCAAAGGTTAATTATTTTAAAAAGGAGATAGTGTTGGTAATAATGACATTAAGTAATGTGAAAGTTAGACAAAAAAAAAATCAGGTATACCTTTCTTAGGAAGCCAAAGAAAGTTGCAAAACTTTTATGAAAATTCTGGACACAAGTCATAATTGTATGAAAGAAAGTTTTGGGGTCTAGGTGCACCATTACTCATATTTCATATCATAGAAAGAGGCTGAAAAGAGTAAAAAGGAAACCATTCATAACTGTCTAACAGGAGATAAGGATATGCAGGTGCCAGCCAAGACTAGATGTCACCCCTCTTCACCCCAAAGTTAAATCAGAGTTTTTGACATTGATAACTTCTGCTAGAATCTCACAGGTCATGTTTGTTTATGGCAGATATATGTCATGTGTATGTATTTCACGGCAGGCAGCATCTGACATGTGTCAAGGAGAAATGCCTGACGAATATGACGACGTTAATTTACGATGAAGTTGCTCAACATTAGCCACTGTCTTCATTTAAAAAAAGAATAACTGGAGACTTTTTTTGTCTGCTTTTTTGTCAGGTTTCCATTTAACCCTATCAAGTTAATGTCACTGGTATACCATTCAGTGTTCAAATTTACTAGTCCTATATTGTTAATGTGTGACATTTAATATAGATTACTATAATTCTAAATTTCTCTATTTTTAGCGGGAGTTTTTATTTTTTACCCCCTTCAGCTAGACATGAAGTCATTAGACTTTCATATAGGACGAAGAAAATAATAAAGTCATTACTAATGGTTTATGGTGTCTTTCAAACCAGTGCTTCGATTATAAAGCTTGAATCCACCTGTCGTAAAATTGTTTTGATAATCGACAATAAGAAATCAGAATTCCAGCCCAGCATTGTCTGAGACATTCCAATATTATGTGGTGATAGTAACTTGAGTGACATGCAACATTTATCACTCTCATCACTGGGCGCTATGATGGGGGGGTTAAAATATCAGGGGCATTTACCTCCGGTCTTCATTTCACCTTAAATGACCTCTTGTTGACCTCTAGAGGTCAGCAGAGAAGGCCTGGGGAGTGGATCTGTAATTAATGTTAGGTGCCACAGCCATAAAGTGATACACAGCCATATGCAGGTGGTTAAATTTAAAAAAATTGAAAATTGCAATGTTTAGTAAACACATTCCTATTTTTGACAAGAAAGGTGCAAGTTACCTAAGATTTGAATTAATTAGTGTCAGATGAATTTTTTCCATTTATAGAGCACTGCACTTTTCAAAAATATTTTATTTTGATTCCTTGAAAGTAAACAAGGTCCCCAAGTATCACTTATTAATAAGATTATATGAATTGTAATTTAATGATACTTGTATATAAACTCAAGTTTTTAAACAATTGTTGTGTAGAACACTCTAGTCTTAGTTCAGGAAACCCAACTTTAAAAAAGAGGCGTGTCAGCTGGTTTTTATGAGGGACTTTGCCGTAATTTACCACAGAATTTTGTCTCTTTCCTCCCCTGCTCTCATTTCTCAAGTGTCATTTTAGCACTCTATCTGAAGGAGTCCACATATCCTGACTCTAATGTGTCCACAAACAGGTGAAAATTGGAGCTGGTGAAATAAGATTATGTAAAAGAATGCCCGTCCTGAATATATTATTGTCAAGAGGAAAAACATTACATTTTTGTGCAAATCTTATGAACTTGTACCATTAATGGTTAATTATTATTTTTTATTTACTTTAAAATTAAAATCTGATAAATTCAGTTTATTTTTGAAGTTTTCATTTCATATTTTTTCTATATTAAAAAAAAACCCATCTAAAGGCTTCCAATTATCTATCCCCTTCGGACAGAGTTAAATGTTAAATAATGTACATGTACATACTTTAACAATTTGACCTCAAACACTGTTGTTTACTGTCCATGTGTGAATCACACTGTACATGTACTACAGGTGTACAGTTTATTGATAATTACCGGTACTGTTAAAAATGATTTTGTTCTTTGCTGGTACGTGGGTAATATGGATTCAGATTGTTCCCAAAGAACATGTTTATGGAAAGATGTGTCTGTCTGCAATTTTTAAGGCCAAGTTGAAAGGTGAATGACAAATAAATTTCAAGGTCAAACTGACAATAATTAGATTAAAGGTACCACTCAATTTGGTCATAATTTGAAAAGGTGACACTGTGTTTAATAGAATACAAATGACTTGCCCTGCATTAGAAGACCATCGCCTTTATTACTGAACTAAATGTACTTGTTCAAGCAACCCTGAGCTTTGATGATATTTCTAGAGAGTCATATATTAAGTAAATTATAGAAATGTGTTGACTAAGGTTAAAAAACTCATTATATATGCATTTACTCTTTCAAGGTTATTTAAATTAAAGAATAAAAATGTACATTGTATTTCCAGGAAATCTTGATATATATAAGTAACTTTGTACTTAATTCAGATTATTTTGTTTTATGAATATACAAGCAATATGTCACAAAGTGTTTTTCGTTTATATAGGTCCCTATTTTGTAGGACATGCTAAAACTTATGATTAATTTCCTGAGGTTAAATTGAAGGGGGATGTGGTGTTCAAGGAGGTCACGGGTTTGCAATAAAATGCCCCTATAGAACGTGTCATAAATTGTCCACTCATAACATCCTTCCTAATATTTCTGTAGTGATATTGTATTTATTAAAAAGATAAATCGGAGTATGAAAGACCTCATGTGAGAGTATATTTGAAAATAAAGTCTTCCAAATTTCTCTGCAATTAAAATACAAATAATATTTTCTTCGAACACTTTATATTTTGATAAATTTTTCAATTTGATGAAATTAATATCAATTGCATTTTTGGAATGCCATGAAGCTTCATGTACTTTTAGCTGGTCTGTCTTGTGGGCTGTTATTTTCCCATCATGTCCCAATAAAACCATCAAGCTCAGTAGCTGACAAATAGACAGGACCTATTATAGCATTATCCAACTGGTATTGAGTGTCGACATTACCAAATATCAGGTTGCGGAGAACTAATATTTTCCCAGCAAACTCGTTTCTGTCAAAGTTGGACTAGGCCTACATGACGAAGGATTAGGTTTTAACACCTTGATTGCATATTTATTTAAATACGTGTCTTTTTCTTCAAATTACAAGATAGCCCTTGTGGTTAGATGAAACATTTATTTCTTATACATGTATTTGAATTTGTTGGAATCCAATCTTAATCCATTTTAGCTTATTTAAAATATGTTGACTTTTGGTAATAATATAATATAGGTGGTATGGGACACCTTCATATTGTGATGTACATCCTATCGAAATAAACAATAAAATCAAGTACAATTTCATAATTGTTTTTTTTCCCCCAAACTTGTTCTCTAACAGCGTAACGCAGTGGGTTAGAGTGCTACCTACCAATCTGTAAGTCATGAGTTCGAACCCCACTGGGGCTTTTTTTTAATGTTAAAACATTTTTTTTGGTCAAATATTGTAAGATTTGAATATTCTAAAACCAGTGAAAGTATTTAGATTATTATGTATTTTTATCCGCATTAATATCGACAGGTGTCCCATACTACCTTAATTGGAAGAATAAAAGGTCAGGTTTTTAAAACTTTGTGTAAAATATATTTTCATAAAGACTGTGATGTAACTCTCAATTTCAAGATTTCTAAAAAAAAAAGTAATAACAAAATGCAGTAATTGTAATTTACCTAATAACTGCAGTGTAAGTAAATTAACCCTGAACTAATATGTGTCTCTAAAAGCTACTTTTATTCAAATTTCATTTCCATATCTGGTTCTCGTACAATAACCGGGAACCACCTGGTAAAAAAAATGAATGAAGTCTGAACTTATATAGCTGTAAAAAATGAATTCCGTTGATTTCATAATTTGTATGTGCATGCAATGAATTTCTATAAGCTAATTGGATTGTAAATACAGATTTTTTCTCAGAGAAAAGGTATTTCTAATTGCATAATACAGTTTCTTATATTGGATTGAAGACATTCCAACATCTGGGGAGAAACTAGTAAGCACTATTCAAAATAAATTTGTATCATTTGTGGTAGTCATTGCTATTTCTAATATTTATAGCAAACATATAAATTTTTTTTGCTTTGTCAAATAGAAAAACAACTAAGGGTCACCTTCACAACTGAATGTTCATGAGCTTGACCTCAGAAATCATTTATTACAAGCATGACCTTGACCTTTTCATTATTATATGACCTAAAAGCAAGTTATTTGTACAGTAAGCAATTCAAAAAAAAAGATATTACACAGGGGCAAAAATTCTTCTTTCTTACAAAAAACCTTGTGTTGCTTTGTTGGTGATCATTTCTAATTAACCTGGGTGCACTCACTGCCATATGGTGGTTATGTAACTGTTATCCTAAATAAGCCAAGCAGTGTGTCACTAGCAGGTTTATGGCAGCCTCGGCATGCAGGCATGTCTGTCGACGGCAGGAACTGCTGCAAATCTCCCACAATGCCTCATCAATACCCTTCAGTCTGTCTTTTGTGATGGTAATTGGTTGTCACATTTGTGAAGTGTACAAAAAAGGAGACAGTCTTAATCACAGCAAGTCAGCCTGGATGGTTGACTATTCACCCCAGACTACCCGGCTTCTGAATGTGGCTATGGCATGAAATCAACCATTTGTGAGAAATTTCAGTTCAAAATGAAAAAAAAAACCAAAACGTTCAAAATCATTCAATTAAGTAGCAATATTAAACATTTCAAATGTTTTAACAGAGCTTTTACAACTTTTTATTGTTTCTCTGAGCATTCTGTTTGAAGTACATGTATTTACAACTTATGATTATTTCTTTTTGTAAATGGGAAGGGGGTACAAATTGTCATATTTTGGTCTCAGATTTGCATGCTCATTGAGGGGGGATATACGTATCCTTTGTTTTTTCCCCTGACATGACAGGCTATTATTGATGTGCTGGAGGTGGTTAACCATCATTTCTATTGGCATCTGTAAGTGTATAAGTAAAACATCCCCTAACCTTCTCCGTGGGTGATAAAGCCCGGAGACCGATTGGCAGGTCTTTTGATAGGTTCCACACTGACAGTTGGAGTGGGGGTTCCTGATTTCAGCATGGCAGGCCACAGTTAAATATTTATTCCTGATAAACACAGATTTTCGATTAATTATACCTGTATAAACTGATATTGAGAGGATCACGAATTGTAAACTACTGAAAAAAGGAAAAATAAATTTCTCTCTAACTTTTTCTTTTTTTCATTTGCCTCCCTCTTTCTTTCTCTCCCTCCCAAGATAATGGAAACCCAATGCATGCACGTTTCTTTAAATTCAAACTGATCGATGCATTATTGTGGATTTGCTTTGTCATCTATGAAACTTTATTTTTAATTAGTCATCAGAATCAATTATTTGCCATACATTTACATTTCGTAATTAAACAGATGTTGATGACTTTGTTGCATGGGACTATTTTTTTTGCATTTCCTTTTTCCGCTAGGTTGGAACATATGTTCTAATTAGAGCATCATCTCTGGTGTTGATCTGGTTAGTACTGGAAAGTGTCAAATGGCAGATTCACCACCGACATATATGTAGTAGGGCGGAAAGGTTCATATGATTGTGCCACTTCCCAGAATTAGATGTTTGGTCATGATGTATGGTAAATGAATACATTACCGGTAATCTACATGATATATATATACACAAATATGTTAGAGCATACAAATGGAAATTAAATTTGGATTTTTTTAGATTGGGAGGAAAGGGGCAGGCATTAAATTTTGTTTATTTTTTTTTTTTTTAATTTTATTAAATTATGAGTTTACTTACATTGGTGACCCTATGATGGGCGGGGACACTTACATTTATCTACATCATTGACCCTTTAATTGGCACGGACACTCACAGGGTGTGTGATTTAAAGCTGCTGCGGTCATTGTCAGCTGCCTATGGGGACGTACACACATCTGACCGAGCTGGCATTGTAATGTACCCCGTATTTGGAATGTAAACAACACTTTGGGTTATTGATGGACTGGGACGTTTTGTTTACTGCCCAATCTCTCCACATAATGTAATTATTTACTCTGTGTCCGAGTGCCTATATATTTTGGAGGATTCGTCTGTGTACATGGGGAAAAGGGGTCAGAAATATCCAGGGTAGGAGTCAATAGTGGGTCAAATGGTGTCATACACACATAAATAGAGACAGAAGAGTGCATATAGGCTGCAGGCAAAAGAAAAATGGTCACCTTAAATGCCTTTTGAGAATAGGGCCCATTATGTTCTTTCACTTAATTAAGAACTCATTCATTAGAAATAGAAAGAAGCTTTGGGTAGTATTCAGTAAGGTTCAGGACTTTTGTGTTTCTTGCTAATGGACGATTTACATTGCTAAATGATACATGTCTTGAACAAATATTTAATGGCGAAAAAAGGAAACGATAAAATGTTCAGTTTAAAAATGGGTTAGATTTATTTTTGAATTGTAAAATTTTGAAAAAAAATCTTCAATATAGCTTTTCACTTTTAAGTTTTAAGAGGCGAGAATAAAGTTGAACGATGAGATACGCTAAGAGAGAAATACATGTAATGAAAAAGCACTGGTTTAGTAATACAGACATGAATGTGAAGCAGAAGAAACCCCCTTCTCAAACGGATGCATGAACAAGAGAATCCATTGTGAGATTATTCAAGGTCAATGTTCTTAAAAGCTTTATGAATATCATTGTGTAAAACAAAATGCAAAGTTGTGTTGTTACCATTCCTATACGACCGACATCTGCTTGAAATGTACGGCACTGATGATGAAATTTACAAGGTTCCCAAGTTTAATTAGTGCTTGAATTTGATTTATACAGGTGTTCACTTTTAGGTTTCTTTTCTCTTTTTTTCATCGCAACATTGAAACTGTTTGAGGGAGGAGGCGAGAATTTGAAATAATTTTCCGATACATTGTAGTCTTAATGGATTATCCCGCGACGATTACAGCACATGTAAACATAATGTGTGCATTCAATGTATGTCGATAAGTGCACTTCCGAAACCACTGGATTTTGTCCTTGAAAAAACAACGAAACCTGTCGAAATTCCCTCCCCAAAAAACAATATTCTTGAATTGAATTTGATGAATTATTCTTAAATTACATCTGTAAATTGAATGGGGGATACTGATGCTGTTGCATGCTTGCCTGCATTCGAACAGAAATATGAGGGGACACCTGATATTTATGGACACCGTTTTACCCCAGATTGATTTTTTGCCCCCTGCTTGACAATGTACATCCTTTAATGATTATAATGGGATTATCATAGTTACAGCCTGTTAGTATGAATAACCCAGACATTCATATAGATTTTTTACAAATGCAGATATACTATTTAGATTGCTATATAGATTTTTATATTTACACTAGTATTATATTTTTCTTTTATTTTGAAATTTTATACTCTAGCTCTCTTAATATTTGTAGAATATTTTTTTTTTCAATTTACAACGTTACTGAAGTATTAAACGTGACAAAAGAATGATCCATCATTAAGATGATAATATTTCTCCATTCTAATGAGTGAAAATTGAAATACAGGTGAAATTTTTTTCTTCATATTTTCAAATTAAGATGTTAAAATTCTTGTCAGGAAAACGTTGAGTGTTGTACATTGCATTAGCCACTGCGGTCATTGTTTTTTATGTTAGCGTTTCCATACAGAGATTTGATTAATGACGAAGGATGTTGTCTAATTTTTCAGTTATGACAGAAGTATTTCCATTAATGGGCATTGTGGAATAAACCTAGCCTAATGCACATGTATACAACCACGGTATGATGGGAGGCCATTATGGCCTCTCTCTCCAGTGACAGAAAATGCTCGTAAAATTCTCATTACTGCAGACAGGAATAATGCCAGTTTTAATTGTCCCAAAACAAGTTATATAAGCAATTAAAAAATGTCCATGTATGCAAAAGTACAAACACTGCTTTACTCCTAATTGCTCTTATTTGCGAAGGTTTCTTTTTCAATTATTTAAAAATAAATATTTAATTGTCTCTGCACTTCAGATTCTAAAAAAATCAAACTTAAATCTTATTTATACAAACTATTTCTTGGAATTAAACTCTCTCATTAAATTAATTGATTTAAAAATTAACCATTTTGTTGAAATACGTTATACAATTAAAGCAGAAATATTCGCAGCAGAATTAATTATCAAAAGGGATTCAAATCAAGGATTACATGACTGTACATAATTAATATAGTGTTACTGTATATTATGGCAGAATTTCTTATGTTTCAAAGTGGGGTTTGCAGACATTTTTTGCTGTTTTTTCTTTTAGAAGTTGTCTCGTCATTACAAATATATATGAAATCAGTTTCAGTGAATAACATTATTTATCTTAATTTAATCTCTTTCAAGTCTGAACTTAAAATTTAACTCAATTAAGTCAGGCTATTCATTACAAACTTAGTATCAATAGATACACAGTATGTAAAGACAAAGTAACATCATATAGTGAAGATCAAGGTATGAGCCTGTAATGGTACAGTATTCAGCATACTATACATTTATGAAGAGGTATCAGCATGTAATGGTATTTAAAAGTATGTATCAATCAGTATATATTATGAGGAGGTACCAGCATGTGATGGTAAAGTATCAGCGTATTATGAAAAAATATCAGCATATAAAATGATAAAGTATCCAGCATATAATGAAGATGCTCTAATGCCCTCGGACTATTTCTCCAACTAAAACCAAAAAAGTCGGAGTTCATGATGTCATGGTGAAGGTGTAAGCAAAGCCAATAAAAGATCATTCAGCATCCAATCTAATTAAAATTAGATCCTTCACGCTCCCATATTTGACATATCAAATACCGGAGCGTGAAGGATCTAATTTTAATTAGGTTGTTCAGTATCTGATGATTAAATCGCAATTTATTTCACATGAAACGTTGAAAACATAAAGACTTAAGTATATAGTCCAAAGTCATAAATACCATGAATGGAAATCACGAAAACAAATTAAAACATAGAGTATATAGCCCAAAGTCATAATTTAAAATATCAGGAATGGAAATCAAGGAAACAAAATAAAACGCAATACACACAAATGTATCTAAAAAAGATATATATATCAAAAAACTTATCAGTGTTGCTGAACCTAGACGACTTTTATCACTGAATCACGAGATGACATTACATCACGTCTCGTGATTCCTCAGTATAGTTGATTTGGTTGAATTAACAAGTATCATCATATTAATATGAATATCATCCTAACAGGGCAGTTGAGGCGTTCTATATGTGCATGTCAAATACCATTTTATTCCAGTCCATCTTTTGAGTTTTATCTGTCTCACTCGAGTTGTCTTTGAGTCTCATTAAAGTTCTATTAGTTCCTGAGTCTGATGTTTTGTGGATTGATTTTGGTTTCTAATTATATACTTACTATACTTATATCCACCATGTGGGGTCTCCTTACTCCACTCTCATGGTATTACGTTTATCATGCAGTATTGTAAGATTGGCATCTCTAATGTCTTGTGTTGAATTCTATGACTTTCCACCACATAGTTATTGTTGAGAGTTTTCCAATTCAGATATCATCCAAGTGGGTGGCTTATACATAGTTCATAATTAAAATCATTAATAAGATCGTTAAACCCGGCAGAAAATGAAACAGAATCTCTATCCTAATGACTTGAAGTGAATCTACGACAGCCATTTTTTGATGTCGTTATTAAATTGAGAAATAAGAAATTGTCATGAAGAATTCGACGTAGAGTTCCTACTTCAAAGGCAGATAACTATGTCCTTGTAATTCTGGACTCCGATTTCACCAGAGCTCAGCTCTCATTTACGGAGCATAAAGACCATGTTCGCTTTTAATGGCTGCTTGCTGGGGTACACAATTAGAAGGACCGGGCAAGACTTTATGATGGGTTTTGTTTTCCTTAATGAATGATAGAACCTTGCATGTTTTCCTTATGTTTCGTTCAGAAATACTAATGTGAGTGCAAGTTCCATCGTGTAATGACTTAAGGGAGGTCTTAAGTAATAGTCACTGAAAACTGATCTGTACTAGCATACTCATCTAATTAGCCCTATCAGTCCCAGTAATGATATATATTTTATGTACTTGCAGGTCCTGTTGTTTAGCATAGCATCTGCCATTTATCTCTACTTCTTTAGGTAAGTGAAAACATTATAATCATTGTTTGTACTGCTAACACACAAATTAAGACTTGATAAACTGAGTGTGATTAAGACCTGGTAGAGAGAGAGAGAGAGAGAGAGAGAGAGAGGAGAGGAGAGAGAGAGGAGAAAGAGAGGAGAGAGAGAGAGAGAGATATTGCATGTGAGGGTTATGGTAGGAGGGTGTTGGATGGCTCTCTAGGTATTTGGCTGTACCAGTCTGCAGTGTATTATGATATAACAATCCGCGACGTGACAGATGTCAGATTCCCAGGTATTTCTGGTCCGAAGCATCTGAAGCATGGCAGAGCGCTGGAACATGATAACAGGAGACAAGTAAGAGAGGTTCCAGTGATTTGAGCCACTAGGAACCGACACTACATAGGCTCCCCCTTGTCTGAGAACTTCTGGCGTTTTTATGGAGGTATTCAAAGGTTCAGCTCCACCTGTGTGTGTTTTCTGTCCCCCATTTGTAGATAAATGTTCATTTAAACTTGACCATTTATCATCCTGCACAACTTTATCAAACAAAAACACCCGAGTAAGAGTGAAATTTCGGCTCTATTTGTAGGACCCCACAACACCTTAATCAGAGACCAAGCTGTATATAAACATGGTCATAATAGTTAATTCCTTAGTTGTTACTCTGCCATCATTATGGTATAAACACTCAACACATCTCTATACCACGGCAAAGACAACATTCCTTGCCATGCTTAAATCTCCATGCCTCTGGGAAAGAGCAGCTGTTTTGTATGGGCAAAGGGAGAAAACTCTGATCTGAGATAATTAGTAATGGTCCTCAGGGTGTTTTTTTTTTTTTTTTTTTTTTTATAAATTTTTGGGTTTCATTAATAATTGACGTGTTAAGAAGAAGATTAGGATAAAGTAGAAGATAAGGCTTGAATACTGAAACTTTGCAGGAAATGGGAATCCATGAAATTGATTGACATGGAGTGTGCTTCGTTTTTTTTCTCTTGTATAAATTATGAATTAACGAAAGAAATTTGTACCATTTAGTGATCATTATGGGATGGAACGCTGATGGTTCAGTGATTATCAGCCGAGTTTGTGACATTTGACATCTATTGCTACAAGATCGGCTATATTGAATTTCCTCTGGGTGTGGAATGGAAAAATGATAAGAAACAAATTTCTGTACTCATTTCCTTTGCAACCTTAAATAAAGGCAATTAAGCCAACATATTCCGATATTAATCATTATTAAATTCTTAGCGGAGTTTATCGCAGTCCAAGAAAAATTCATAATGGACGATCAAGGAGAAAAAAAATATTAATAAAAGAAGTTTAACGTTGATACAATTATGTAAGCCAAGGGAATCTGAACCCCCAGTCTCAAATTATTGACATTTAAAGTGTCTGTAGTCATTTTCTTTTGACAGTGGTGTATAAATTTCCTCCCGATAAACACTAGACTCCTATTACAATCCTTAGTTTATGAATTATCTTCACTAATCCTGCCACATTTCTTTCATATTTTGATTAATTTAATGAGATTTCACATTTTTGTTTGGTCAACACAGGGGATAGGATCTCCCGTATTTTTTTTTTTCTGCCCATAATACCCGACACCTAACTTTTTTGACAGCGTATTCTTGACGAACCCCACAGAAATGATGGATGTGTTTTCTATTCTCTTTAATTTCATCTCTTGAGTTTTGACCCGAGACAAAAGAAATTCTTCGGTTTTATGCAACAGATTAACTCCTTTACGTTGTTTTGGAATCTCCCGAATGTTTTCCCATGAGGCCGTTAACAGACTACCAGGTGCATTTTGTCCGTTGACAATCGTTAGGACTCCCAGATTTTTTGCTCTTGCTCTTTCAAGTACCAAATTTCAATGCCTTGCTCTCTTTGAAGATGTTTTCCTAATTTTCAAAGTGTTGATGGTTCTTCCATGCCATGTTTATTTCTTGTCTGGATTTTCTATGGTTAATGACCAAATTGTTCGTCTTACACAATCAGACTCTGCATGTGTTAACCATTGCTTTACCATAAATAGTGCTCCTTGAATACCACCAATTAAACGCTGTTTTGACATATATATAATTATGCATCATAAATTTATGAATGATGTGCTACACATACTTGTTAAGTCAACTGGTCTACTGAAACAATGGAACGACATCCTACATGTAGAACTGAGGTCAGACATTCACCATGCAAATATAATTTATATACATATTTAGTGTTCAAGAATTACACAATCTAATTTGTCTTCACAACTTGGCTATTAAAGAATGTCTTATACATGTAATACTATGGGTGTTTAATATCCTCGTGCATTGCTTTATTTTTTTATATAAAGATTATTTTTGGTTTTATCCAAATTTTATAAATATGAGAACTAGTCAACAATTGATTTTGGCTTGCAAGAGTTTCATTGAAACTACATGTGACCTGAGATATGAAATTCTTGAGCTTAAGAGCAGGTTATCTGAGATTTCTAGTGTCGGTCACTTGATGTAAATAACCCAATGATGTCACAATACCATAGAGTATAAGGACCAAAAATTAGATAAGGTTCTGAGAGGGAATAAGAAGGATCTTGAAATTGATTGGAAATGACACATCCATTGATAACACAGGCCCATGACAGGCTAGAAGACAGGCAAAAGCTCCATCCAAAACACATGGTTTCCCCGCTTTGATCAGGAGTACTTCTGATGACAATATTAATCTGGCTGTGATTGGATCATGGCTACTGAGCGATCGATTGGAATTCTGGGCTGCTCTTCTTGTCCTCTTGTCCGATGTTTAAAGTACTCGCTCAAAACACGCTACCCAGAAATTCGGAGCCGTAGCAGTGAAGGAGCTCTTCTGTGTCTGGAGAGCAGGTTTATCGCTGGGGCACAAGGAATTCTGGAAACACCTGGGGTCAGAGAGCGGTGTCAGCTCAGAGATAGATGAATTTTATCTACAAAAATAAATACCAAATGTCAAAGTTTTCTAAGTCTTTATTCATAATCATTTGAAATTTTTTTTATCCGAGATTTATTCTATTTATGATATTAATCCCTACTGTAAAACCAAAATATCCTCGTTTTTTGTAGTTTTGAAATCTCTGCTACATAAATACCCAAATTTTTTTAGATTACTGACTTGAATCAAAGCAACACAGAATCTTTTGCATTCAGGTTTCCTTTTTTCTACAGACACAAAATTGTATACTTCTACCTTCTTACCCCTTCCTACCCCAAAAAACGAAAGAATCGTCAGCCTTTCCCTTTTGCCAAGAAAAAAAACCCCCAAAAAACATACACAATATATATATAAAAAAAAACCCAAAAATTTTATTTTTTTAAAAAAAGGTGTTATACATGTACTTTAAATGTAGTATCTTTTCAAATACATGTATCCACAACTTTCTAATTTATCCTATAGAGGGGAACAAAAAAGAAAAAAGACAACATTGCATTAATGGAGTGATATGGTAGCATTAGAGGTGAAATTGAGGTGGTGCATTTGGTCATGTTTTCCTGTTAGTGTGCATTTGCAACTTCATTTTTCACCAAAGTGCAAATATTTTTTCCACACGACTGTCGGCATTCCGTGGAAACGTAGAAGCAACAGCAGGGTTTTTCACCTTCGAGTGGCGTGTTTACAAACCCGAGCAGACAAAAGCGAAGTGAGTCCGGGAAATTTGGGAACCTCCATATAATTTTGTTTGAAAATTTGGATTAACTTGAAGTGGAAAAGTATAAAAGTTTGGTCCATTTATCTTTGAATAAACATTTGTTGATGGTTGTAGATTTATAGGGCTGCCATTGCTGCAAAAAAAATCAATGCATGTTTAATCAGACGGCAAGATTACAAACTCTTGAATTCAAGATCTAATTGGAAAATATGGAGGGCTTTCAAGGTCCAGATCCTAATTTTCTACGAGTTTTCAACAGTCCAGTAGGGTTTAGTGATGAAATAGGCTAATTTTGATGGATAGTTTGTCAACAGTCAATATAAAATCTTGTCTTTCCAAGCAAACTTTGAAGAGGACTGGTCCCTCAATCGAAACTCTAGATGTTGGTTCAATTTGATTGAAGAAGAAAAAAAATCCAATTTGATCAAATGTCGTAGATATTTACCATCTTCAAACTAAAATGTCAACATGGACCATGGAATCATTTAATTTTGGAGACTAATTTTTGTGGAATATCCAATAAATGTTCATGTGGATTCATAGAGACTTTATATTTTATATCTGATATCTGTCTGATATAGGTCTTAATTTGTTTATTAATTTATTAATTTCTTTGATTTCATGATTTTATATATAAAAAAAAATTTAATTATAGATGGTCATTACTTGAGGTTATATATATATTGGCTAAGAGATACATATACTGATGATTGTCTTGTTTTAAAAAAAGAAAACAATCTGAAAATTCCTCACTTTGTTATGTTTCATGAAAAATAGAAAGATTAGAATTGAGAGAGAGAGAGAGAGAGAGAGAGAGAGAGAGAGAGAGAGAGAGAGAGAGGGGAGAGAGAGAGAAAGGAATACGAGTACAATTGGTATTTTAAGACAACTGCATGTGTTTTCAAATGCTTTTACAGAAGATTAGATTAAGCTTATGATGGAAAAAGCTTCTCAAATTGACAGCAGCGCATTTTTATAAGCTGAAAATGAGTCTTTTTGTTTAAAATAAGTTTGCCTTCTACCTGTCTTGTATAGAAGCCAGGACGAGTGATTTCTAATCAGTTTGTGATAGTTTAGATCAGCAGCATGGGGAATCAGACAGGCCCCTTTGATGTTTTGGAGGGTCTAAATTATTGAGGAATGATTTTAATGGGAGGTTGGTCTGTTAACATTTATTGGCAAAATAGTCTACGTAAATATTTATTCTCATGACTGATAAACAATTCAATGTGATCGTCTTGTTGTAAGAGGCTGACTTGCACAAATCATGGATTCCATTAAGAGAATGAAAATTGACAATTTGAATCGATATTAAGCTGGAATGTGTATTAAATTTTCCTCATTGAAGACCAAGAAACCAAGATTCTTTTTTCAATGCAGTTTTTTCTTCCTTTTTTTTTTGGAAATAAAAAAACTACCAATTTTTTTAAAAACACTTAATTTTTTTGTTCATGGCAGGGAGCCTTGAATACACTAAACTTGATGAGAAACCTGACTTCTTCACTTTTCTTTTCGTAGCCTTTGTCCACATGTGATTTGCAATTAGTGGAATAGATCAGTCATGAAATATGACCACCCTTCGCAGCGGGACTCTCCTACCCCTCAAAACAGTGTGTCAGATCCCTGCTCACTCATTTCAATTCTTGACATGGGTGCTTTATTATCTCCCTTGAAAATCCAGGTCTTCAAAGTGTTTGAGCTATTTTCCTGTGGGGAGAAACATCCATATAAATTACAATTTAAGCAGTCAAGCTCTCTGATTTCTGGTAAGGGTGAAGTGGTTGGAATTATGAAAATGGCCACACGATAGCTTTGTTATACCCATCTTTGGATCTGAGTCATGTACCATGTGGATCCATCATAGTCTCTGTTTACTAGAAATTGTAATACTGCTGGTATGTTTATAATTTGATACAATATAAGGGTAAAAAGGGTATTTTTCAGTGCCTCATATAATGTAAAGATCCAATTCACCGTACAATTTCTCTTTGCTCAGTGCTAGTCAAGTAAGAAATTGACTTGGAATCAGTTAGTGCAAGACAAAAATATGAAATTTTCAGAAATCTTAAAATCTTGTTATATTAGCAGAAAATCAGAGGCATGGAACATTATTAGAGCAATTAAAATGTTTTAAAAAGTGATATGAAGTTGGGGGAATAGAAGCGTTGTTTATTCAGGAGTCTCGTGTGATGTAATGCTGGGGATAATGATTAATTTGAGGGATTTCTGAATTAGATTTTGTAATTTGTTTAAGTAAACTCTGACATCCTGCTTCTTATCACAACCACACATGTCAGGATTCCGGCTGGTGAAGCCCAAACGCTACTGCTATCACTGAAGAGGTATTTCAGAAATTAATTTGACTGCTATTCCTTAGGTTTCCATGGAGGTTTAGCCCTAATAAAGCTGGTCCAAATGAGCCGCGATTTACCTAAGGAAGCCTCCACCAAAGGAAATGAATATAGATTGATTTTGAATGTTTCGGGTATTTGGGAGGGAATGATTAATAGGTCAAAATTTCCCGTCCCAATGATAGAAATATTCGGGTTGCCAATCTTGGGCATTGATCGAAGCTTATGCTGTCAAAATGTCAGGCTTTTGTCGTGACAAATAGGAGAACTTGAGGAATGGTGAGCCAGCAAGACTTGGCCAGTATTAGCTCCCAAATGTCCTGGCATCTAATAACGGCATGTCTCCGACAAATCTCGACATCATTTTCCACTTTTCATAGTTTACTTTGCAGGGCAGCAGATAGACAGGGTGTCTGCATTATGACAAATCAATAAATTGAAATTAAAAGTTTGAAATTTCGAGGATGCTTAAGGAAGTCCTGGAAAATCTCACACGGGGCTGGTATTGCTTGTACCTGTCATCCTTGAGTTCACCTAAGGACAAGCCAACATCTGGGGGCTTCATTTTTCAATTTGTCAGGGGGACGGATTACTGTGATATACATGTTTTTTCCCCTCTAAGCTCCAAGCCTGACAAACAGAGGTAATTCCCCAGCTTGTCCAAGTCTGTGTATGCTTATTGTGCAAACAGATTTAGTCTACAGATGTTCCAAAGCTCTCCCTATACAAATCTATCATTGTCGTCCCCTACCAGCTCTCTCTCTCTCTCTCTCTCTCTCTCTCAAATTCAAATTATCATGAGACGTTACGTAGTAAAGAATCTAGCCACATATACATGTATACATCACCTTAAATAATGACCAATTATAGTAAAATTAGAAATTTTATTAATCATTATTTCATTCTCTCTCTCTCTCTCTCTCTCTCTCTCTCTCTCTCTCTCTCTCTCTCTCTCTCTCTCTCTCTCTCTCATGGTCATAAATCAAAGATTATATGCCTAAACAACATCAAAATCCATAGTTATTATGTCATGCTATCTGACAGCGGGCCCCCTCTGTCAATATCTGATTGTTTACGAGCAGGAAAAATCAAAATTTGATGGTTATGGTTTTGATGTGTTTGCAACAGAATGAGAACTGCTCCATTTGATCAATAGAGACACAAGTATAAGCTGATCATTAAAAAATTTGGGGAGAGATTTTTATCTTAAATTGTCAAAGTTTTACGATTTAATTTTATCATGACACACAGTTAAGCTATGAAAACAAATCTATAGAAATTTAAACTGATGAAGTATAATTTTTGTTTACCTGTACATGTAATGTAGAAAAGTCTTAGACTACATGGGCTATAATCAGGAGAACGGTGAGAATGATTGTACCCTTACTGTAATGTTATTTAGTTATTTACATACAACAAGAAACACATATATATTCAAATTTTTTTCATAAAATGGAGAAGTGACAAGAAATTTTGGTACATGCACAGCTGTCTTTATTACAAATTTTCCCTTAGACTAATAAAACCAGTTTCCAATAATATGTTTTATTTTTTTTTTGTGGTAAGCAAGTGGATCAGGACAACTGTCATAGCGCAGCCATTAATTTCCTATGACAGACCAATGCACTGCTCCCAGGGATTTTAGAACATATTATTAATGTGTTTGTGCATGCTTGTCACTGGGTTTTTTTTATACTAGAAAGTAAAGATTTTTCTGAAATTAGCATTAAATTTTTGAATCTCCCATGATTCTCAGTTTAAAGAAAGACAACCCTGTCTTGGACCATCCATGGTGACACCAGTATTTGGCATTGAATTATTTATGTTGGATAAGCAAGCTTTTGATTAGAATCAGGAGACATTAAATTTTCAGTGAAATGAGATGGAAGGGGTATAAATATTTCATTCCTGTCGTCACCCTTTTTTAATTAGAGGGGATTTCATACAGAAGCTTCCTAAGCGATCGGGCTGATGGTGAAACATTCGGCTTGTAATCAGTTAATTTCCAGTGATTTATGAGACATATTTCTCATAACCTAAACTCCACGATATTTTCCTTTTTATGGAAAAATTAATAAAACTGTAGGGATTAATAGTAATAATTTTCTGTAAAGACCTGCAAACCCACTCCTTGTTTCTTTGAGTATGGAAGCCTCGCTTTTCTTCTTCACTCATCCTCAATTCATCAAGTAAAACTGTTGATATTAAATGAAGCTGAATTGTTTTCACTTTTGAATGATTTGTACAAGGTCATTTTCTCGAGCATAAGATTTTAGGCATTTCATAGTTTTATTTCAGAGAATTTATGATAATTTAGACAATTAATATGTTAAAAAAGAAATTTGCCTTTCGTAAATGGCATTAAATAACAATTAATTACATTTTGACTGTGTTTGTGTTTTAACATGTAATATGCATCTTTCTCGGTCTAAATTTAGCTCTAGCTCATTATAAATATTAATATATTAAACCACCTTTCTGAAAGAGCATATTTCATGCCATGTTGACAATAATAGGGCTCTTGTGAAGTGTACTTTTCAAGAAAAGAAAATAAATTGCATCAAAACCATTAAGAAAGAAGTATTGTCCCCTTAAAGTCTGGAAATTCAGAAAGAGGATGTAAATCCATCAAAATGCTGACTTTAACTTACTGCAAGAGAACAAGGTGAAATTTTCTTTATGGAAAGTTCACTAGTATTCATCAAGCGAATGTTTCTTAAGAAGGATGGATGGTCTTGGTCATTTTTAGGCTATATTTGTCTCCTTAAAATGAAGAGCTCTGTATACAGATATAGAAAAATGTCCGCATTTTTAAATTTAAGATAATTGGATTTTTTCTTGTCAAATAGTGGCCAAAAATATATATATTTAAATTTTTTAAGGCATATCTGATGGGTACTGGTAATTTGTTAGCCATCCAGCCTCCTTAGCTTTACAGATGATATGGCCATGCATGCAGCATCCACTTTAACCCCACTTTTTCAGATCTGCTGCTTCAATTAGCATAGAAGTCTGCAAAAGTTTGATCACCATTGCATGGTCATATTAGAGGATGTACTGGATTGTTTTGACCAAGAGTAATGTAGACTGGTCGGCCATTATCATGATTAGACTGCTAAGCAGACTGGATTCAGCACCCCATTAGTCGGCCAGACCCTGACAGTGAAAACTACCTCTTCATTATGTGTCACCATTGTTTATTCGGGGTCTCAGAGGGCAAATTCATCTTTGCCACCTATTTATATCCTCGGTGTACAATTATCTTGTTCTTATATTCCTAGAGTCGCAGTGACATTGAATAGACTGAAATAATCGTGTAAATAATATAATATATTGTACTTATTCCACTCGTCAGACTTTGTCTGAGGGATCTAACTACTTGTTCCATCAGTAGCCATTAGAGACAGTCCTGTATCTTTGATGTTTTGTGGAAAGGGGGGTGGTTATAACTTTTTTTACGTAGTTTAAACAGACACTATCTTTTTTTTAAATAATAAATCCTTGATTATTCTGGTATTTATAGTGAAAGAATGTGCACTAAAGCTATTTCACCTTGTAATAGAAAGATATATGTTTACTTAAACCACTTAAGATTACATTTATTTACTTAGAATAACACCTGTTTTGTTCAATTAGTGCAGAAACTGACAAATATAGATTCTTCATGTATAAAACATTAGAGAGGACAAAAGTATTTCATTATATTCCAAGTTTATATGGTGCGGCCCTGATTTCATCTCGTTTACAAATTCGATATTTTAATTAGAACAGTTATATGTTTTCAAGGAAATTCTTGTTTAAAGAAGAAATGAGGTGCTGATTTATAGGAATACTGTTATTATACAATTTTGAAATGCATTACAAACATAAGCATAGTTTACCAACATATTATAAATTGAAAATGTTAAATTTGGACTGTAAAACATTTTAGCTAATTAGGTTTGCCAACTGCTGCAGTGGTAACATGTTTTTCTATAGAAATTGAAGACAATAAAATGTATTGCTGTTTAGAATCTGTGTATTGTCAATCTATATTTTGAAACAATTATTTAAACATGCCCCTATTAGAAACTGGATGTATTGAATTCTTGTGCATTGTTTTCAAGTACCAATAGTTTTATTTTTGCAGTTAACTGATATACAAAGATATTGAGATCCTAAGATAAAAGCATATTTAACCAAGGCTATCTATATAACAAGATATCCATACATAAAGATATCAACAGACTTAAGATATCTACAGCTGACGATATCAGCAGTAACCAATGTTATCATTAACAGATAATGCATGTATAATCAGTAACCAATGATATCTGTAGCAAAATATATCAACAGGTACCAATGCTATTTACAGCAAAAACTATCAACAGTAACCTAAGATATCTATTGCAAATTATATCAATAGTAACCCAAGATATCTAAAATCAACAATATCAGCAGTAACCAATGATATCCTTAACAAACATATTCAACACTTACTAAAAATATCCTTAACAAAAGATTTCAACACATTTTAAAAATATCCTTAACAAAAGATATCAACACTTACCAAAAATGTCCTTAACAAAAGATATCAACACTTTCCAAAAATATCCTTAACAAAAGATATCAACACTTTCCAAAAATATCCTTAACAAAAGATATCAACACTTTCCAAAAATATCCTTAACAAAAGATATCAACACTTACTAAAAATATCCTTAACAAAAGATATCAACACATATTAAAAGTATCCTTAACAAAAGATATCAACACTTACCAAAAATATCCTTAATAAAAGATATCAACACATATTAAAAATATTCTTAATAAAAGATATCAACACATATTAAAAATATCCTTAACAAAAGATATCAACACTTTCCAAAAATATCCTTAATAAAAGATATCAACACTTTCCAAAAATATCCTTAACAAAAGATATCAACACTTTCCAAAAATATCCTTAACAAAAGATATCAACAAAAGATATCAACACTTTCCAAAAATATCCTTAACAAAAGATATCAACACTTTCTAAAAATATCCTAAACAAAAGATATCAACACTTACCAAGGATACAAGTATGGTACATGTATCAGGAAAATACTAAAAGTAAGATACTTGGTACATAGATCCACGATCAAAGATATCAACTAGGAGTCTGGATGGTCAACAAATTAGCCATCAGATCTACCTAATTTTTTTTTATAGATATGAATTGTGTAGCTATTATCTTTTACCATTATTTAGTAAAGAAAAGTTACCTTTTTTAATTTTTGATATTTTCCTATATTTTTTATTTTGAGCTCTTCTTGTAAAGGAGATCAAAGCAGTCTAAAAATGGCCACGACCACCCAGCTCCCTTTAGATATCAAACAGTATAAGCTCTAGTACATTTATAAGAAAGTACAGTTTAACTTCGATATCTCAAACACTGATATCTCAAATACAATGGATATGTCGAAATGATTTGTAAGTCCCAACTACTTATTTTTTAAGTATTTTACCCTCGATATCTCGAACACTCAGGTATCTCGAAGTTTTTCAACAGTCCCATCTTGTTTGAGATAACGAAGTTTGACTGTGCTAATAATCACACAGAAGATAGGAATTTACAATTATCAATAAAACATTAGCAGTAGACAATTGGATATCAAACAGTCACCACCAGGATTATAAGGAACTATAGATACTAGGTGACAGTTGATAGCAAATTTGCACTTTTATTATTTGAAGGAGTATTGACCATCTAAAAGATAACAGTTTCCTGTTTGTTAAATAATTGGAATTATTGCCTAATATTTGGCATCTGAAAGCATGAGGGGTTAATTGCAAATCCATATTTGCATGCAGTAAATCATTCAATTGTTAAAGTAGTCACATTTGGTCAACTCTGAATAATACTGGAATCTCATCAATAAATGCCATCTATGAATAAGAATCATTATCATTAACAATAGGTAAAGACACTGTCTGTCTTTTGACGTGACACTGACACACTGAAAAATAGTAGGAGTATTTACCGGTATAATTATTTATTCACCCTTGTGTGCGGACTTGATTATCTCGAGTCTCGAATGGAAGTATACTCAAAATGCAGCGCTTATACTTTTTCAAGTCCGTTTCTCCATTTCAGCAAGTATTCAAAGAATAAAAATCAAAAAATTTGTCAGAAAGTATTGTGGAGGCTAGTCGATTAGTGGTTGGGCGTCTCAGATCTGCAGTTGAAAAAGAAAAAGCTGAAAAGACACTAGCTGGCATGGATTTTATTAATTAAGCTTTTAAGAGTTCTCCATAAATGTCAAGGCTTTATTAATGATGGTGGTCGTCTGACAGCATTAGCTTTTGTTTCACTCGTCACGAAAAAAAAGAAGGCACAGTCAATGTTTGTGCAAATCCAGTCGAACACAGCTGACCGAGGAAGCCTGACTAGGGCATACCTTAAAATTTCTTTTGTTAACCTGTTAACGAAGAAAGCTTGTGGTATATTTATTATTTAGCAGCAACTGTGATGTCTGTCTTTCTTTGTCCATCTGTCCATCTCTCTAAATTTATGAATCTACCCATTTTGTATTTGTTGCTCTTCATGAAATTATTTTTGTTGGTACAACCTTAATTTTCTTTTATCTGACCCGATTGCTTGTTATGACCTTCAACTTTAAATAAGTCATTTTGGTTAAGCTTGGGATAGCTAGGTCAAGGTTACATAAGAATTTTATCAATTTATTTGCATACTTGAATTGAACTGTAATTGAAATTCTACAAAGCATCAATTTTTCTAAATCCCAAAGTTATTTGTAGGAAAATGTAATCTGCATTTATAAATCTGAAAATTGTAGCTGTGAATGCTTGGGTTGCCCTTTTTTCTTGCTCATTCAGAAACATAAGCGTTGGGGAGTTAGGGGGTGGTTGATATTGAAGGCCACACACGGGAGCTGGTGCATTCACTGGAATATATGGTAATTTACCAAGACAGAATAAATTCGGCATAACTCCAGTAGGTTTAAATTTATTTTAATGAATGGCATAAAATTTCTTGCTGACTTCTGGTAGTAAGTTTGAAAGACATGTTCATTATTCTTCCCAGAAATTCCATTGTTTTGCAACATGGATCATTGTCCTCAGACACAAAACATTTATAAAATTTTTTTCAAAAAGATTGCAAAGTATTCATAACTACGCAGTTGTGTCATGAAAAAATATGTTATTTCAAGATGGAAGACTGCACCTTCAGTAAAGATTTATGGAGTGTCTAACTCTGGTTTCTCTTATACAACAAATATACTGTAGATTCCTAATTTTTAAACATATGAAGGAATAAATATAAGTGTAAAATCTTGATAAGCAGTCCCCTCGGCAATTTATTTTTTCGCTATAATTTTTCTGACAGTTGTTAACTTAGTCTAATATGAAATAATAATAAAGTTTGATGCTAGTGATTTGAGACTTAACAGTGGAATCGTGGATTAAGAACTCATGTAAAATAAGAAATTAATAGTACATACAACAAAGATATAAAGGATCATTTTAAGATAACAGTGTAAATCATTAGTAATCTTGGAAATATTTAAGCTTAAAACATGGATATTGTACAATCATTACCATGCAGTTTGATTTTAGAAGCTGCAGTGCAGTATTTTGTCCAGGTTTACCTTAATTTTCAATTGAACATATGATTGACTTGGATACATATAAAGGAAACATTTCATAGATCTTACCATTTTATTGATTTCATTAGTAACATAATAATTTGTGTCTTTTTTGATTGAAGATTACTTGCTTGCAAAGGCATTTTGTGATAAATTATTGTGATTTACTGTGACTTTGAAGTATAGAGACAAAAAAGGAAGAAAAAAAATCTATGAATAGTGATTGTGCCAGAGACTCAGAAATGTTGAAAGTCAGATTCCAGCATATTGTTGAAACCGATGATTGGAGTTTTTGAAGATATCAATCAAGTAGAATGAAGAGAGGGAAAAAATTGCCAGAAAATGAAGAAAAGATAAAGAAACTCGAGAGATTTAATAAATCAAAAAGATAACGTCCGTATCAATTCATCGGGAGATCCATCAGTGTAGATCTGGGGATAATCACATCTGAGGGTGTGAACAGAGAAGGGACAAGTTTATCGGGGAGATTGAGAAGGGTAGATTAATCAGGAACACAAAGCCGAGAAGCCAGAGCCAACAAAGCCCCGATTTCCTCCAGAATTCAATCCCTGTCAAATACTGATGGATAACTGGGGATAGAGGTTTTGGGGGGTCAGAGTTATAGGGCCAGGGTCTAATGAAATGAGTGGGGGCAGGCTAGAGTTCAAGTGAGATGTATAAGAATTGTTGTTTGAACCCAATGTCTATTTTGTTTTGACCTGTTTCGTTAAAGTCGGAAATACAATACATCCTTATTTTCTCTAGGTAATGATTTTTAAGTATTTCTAACAAACATTGATCTAGAATTAAGAGAGGGGCTAGTTATAGTTTTAAAATTGTCTAAGTTTTTTAGGGATATTGAGAGTATACTCAAAGTGTGCTAATGAAGGATATGACACAAGGAAGGATGGATTGTAGAAAATGTTGATAAATAACAATATAGGCTGCGTACATTTCCTTTTGCCCCAAAAATATCAGAAAAATGCTTGTAATAAAAATTTAACTATCATGAGGATGAATTCAACCGGATAACTGTCACACTGCATATTAAGGAAAAATTGATTTATACTTAAATTCAAAATCATCTGTTTTAAAAAATATATATTGCAATTAAGAATTAGATTATTTCAAAGTCATTGAATGCAAGATACATTCTATTTTTGACAAAAATATCTGGGTGGTAATGAATGAAACATATTTCATAGGGCATGGTTTTGAATTGATAGTATATGAACACTTTTGACATCTAAAAAACATAAATCATTCATTGCCAAAAAAGTCAATCTTTCCATTTTATAGCCCAGTAAACCTTGTATAATGGAATTGATTATGTAGATTTTTGTTTATTTATCTTTTTTTCTTTGTCAATTGCACACACAGGTGAATTTAAATGATTCCTAATTGTTTCATGCCTGGCTGAATTCTATCATCTCTCTGCTTGGGTGAGCCGATCAATATCAGTTTTACCTCTGCAAATATTTATGTGGTCTAAGGGAGACAACACAGACGAACCATTTCTACAGTATTGCTCAAAAGTTTTGTTCAATTCTCATTTTGAAGCAGGGTTTTGAACAAATTTATTAGTCCAGAGCTGAAATGATGTAACTTTTATTACCTTAAAAGCACCCCATTGTCTCAGCTATAGTCTCGATAAAACATTCTTAATGAAATAAGGACTTTACCATTTTTAGATGGTTGTGAGATAGGGCCCATTAATTGATATTATTCCTGATTTAGAAGACAAACTTGTTACTTTCAATATTGACTCTCAGAAATCATCCGAGGATCTCGCTCTGTTATTAAAAGACGGCAAACCATAAAGTAGTAATAGCCCAAAATTCAATACCAGCGTGGCATCCAAACCAAGATTTATTTCGCCATAAAAGAGTTTTTTCTTGCAGCGCATTATTTTATTTCATGGGGTTTATGTAACATGCTGCAAAATAAAATTATGAGCTGGACAGAGGTTCCAGCTAGATGCAGATGTAATTGTTTTCATCAGGTCTGAAGTCCTCTAAGGGTTTTAAATGGAGAATATCTCCGCATTGTAGTGTGAATAATTTCTCTGCTCAAAATAAATTTTGACAGCTACTCCTTACAAAATGAAATTCCTCAAGGATTCCACAATGAAACTTTCCCTGAATGACCCAGTTGCAAAAGGAGCTCCTTCACACTTGATGGTGTTGTTTCATAAATGATTAAAATATTTGCATTAGTGCATTTTTGGAGGGGCCATTATTTGAGTATAATGATGGACATGTGATGTAATGGCAGTGTCTTGATGGATCTCGGTCCTCCCAAGTGTGCCATAGAGGAATGGAGGATTGTACAATAAACTGGCTGTATACAGATTGTATCAGATCGCATCGTAATGCCAGTATCAGACTTCACAGTCACTGTAGGCCAAGCACATTATCCTCTAGGAGTGTGAACTCCCGGTCCTTGCTAGGGACTTGGGTTACTAAACTGTCTGCATAACGGCCAGATACTATCTCAGATGAGATATCAAATTCTTAATCATGGCTGTAAATCATATATCATGGTATGAAGCAAGAATGGGGGGAATCTTTTGGTTGAATTAAAATCTAGGTTTTGATTTCATTTAATTTTTCTGTTATTTTTTTTCTTCAGAAAAGGTCATCTTGCAGAGCAGACAAAAGGTGCACTAAGGTAAGTAATGGGTATGATAAACCCTGTTCACTTGAAATAATTCTAGAATGCACACTGCATTATTGATGTGCATTTGGCCTAGAATTCATTATTTAAAATTTTGTCTACATTATTTGGTGGTACATGTATAAGTTTTCATCTGATATATAATATATATTTCATTTCAGTTTCTTAGTTGGTAAAGATGAGCTGCCAATCACAGAAAGAGAGGAGGGTCCAAACCACAGACGTCATGGCAACACACTTCTTAGTCGATTATCACAGTCATCAACATTTCAAAGAATCAATAAATCCTTACAGGCAACACCCAAACACTTTCTGTGTCAGCATAGTTATGGATGTGTACATTATGTCACTAAGGTCAGTTCCTAATAGAGGTTAAAGATCAAACCAGGTCAAGGTCATTAGATTGTTTTGCCTCCACTTCATTGATATTTCGGTAAACTGTGATACATACCAATTAAGCAATTTCAATTTTTAATTAATATTGATAATTGGAAAAAAAAAAAAGGAAAAAGTTATTTTGCTCACATTTAGAAACCTTTTCATTCACTTGAAGTAAAGTCATAGTGATACTTTACTTTTGAATTAAAATCTGTTTTAGGTAATAGTTCATTCTTAATCAGGTAGGACCATTGTAAAACTCAATCTTTAAGAAGAGAGTTTTATTTTTATTTTTGATTTGATTCTTTACAGAGTTTTATCAAGATGTTTGGACTAGGTTACTTGGTTCAAGGAGGAGTCAAGTTATTGGGTGCCTTGCCCAGGATACATAAAAACCCTAGTGCAATATGGCAAGCCATCAAACATCAAGACAATTTCAAACTTGGGGCATTCCTTGGGTGTTTTAGTGCTGTCTTTAAGGTAATATTTTGTTAAAGATTTTTTTTTTTAAAAAGAAGCGAAAATTATATTCGTATGTTTTATTTGATCTAAAAATGTACCGGTAATTATGTTTTATAAAGTCCTTAGTACAAACTAGAATTAAATACATGTACATGTAATTGTTGGCTTATTGTTGATTGTTTTTTTTTTTCCAGATTGTGAATTGCCTGCTTCGTTGGTTGCGTAATAAAGACAGTGAGGTCCATGGCTTGCTGGCTGGATTTTTAGCAGGATGGTCAATGCTGTGGTACAAGAGTTCAACCATAGCATTATACACAGCATATAAATTAGCAGAGGTGAGTACAACCGTAGTTTTAAACACTACGTATAAACCAGCAGAGATGGATACGTCAACCATAGCTTTAAACACAGCATATTAAACACAGCATAGAAATTAGCAGAGGGTGTGTTATGCTGTGAATTCAACCACAGCATTATATTACACAGCATACAAATAAGCAGAGGTGCATGATTGATATAATTCTGTGGTTCAAAGTCAAACCATAATATTAAATGCAGCAAGTCATGCTGTTGGACAAAAGTTCAGCTACAGCATTAATCACAGCATAAAAACTAGTAAAGATGTGATGTTTTAATCAAAGTATTATACATAGCATGCCAACAGAGGTAGGTTATGATGTAGAATTATAAAAAGCATTAATCACAGCATACAAACTGGCAAGGTGTGTTATGCTGTGGTACAAAAGTTTAACCATAACATAATATACAGCATAGAATTTCTTGGTACAGGAGTTCAACAAAAAAGTATGTACACTGGTGTGTTTACAGTTGCTTATTTGTTTACGTCTCATCTGGTTCAAATGCTTCTAAGGGTCAAAGAGAAGTCAACCTCATGCTTGTTCATTATATTTTAGGTGCTGTATTTCAAGGGTATCAGTAAGGGTCTCCTTCCATACATCCGCTGTGCTGACATCATCATATATTCTGTATCAACTGCCTTTGTCTTTCATGTAGTAAGTAAAACGGGTATTTATATTTGACAAGTAAATTCAAGTATTTTGTACAGGCCTAAATAATCTCTATAAAGTCATTAGATGGTCAAAGGTCAAGGACATTGTTTTTAATTGAGCTGAGATTCTAATATAATATGTAATGTGTTTTGATCTATTATTTTTAGGCTGTATTTGAACCACACAATCTAAGGCCTGCATATTGGAACTTTTTGCTCAAAGTAACAGGGAATAGGTGAGACAAATATTTAGAACATGCTGTAATAACTTTCTATCTCATCAATGCTGTTGTTTTGTGTTAAAGAAACCAAACAACAAATATGCTCAATAGTCATAATACTTGCAAAATTATCTCAAGAATAATCACAGGTTCAGTTTAGAACTATGTTTACTGTAATGTTGAGTTTAGCTTGCTGCATTTCCACTGCTAATGTGATTTTTGCCAATTAGCTATTTATATATATGTTATGATAAACTTTTTTTTGGCTAGGTTTGGTACAATGAACAGAAAACTGCTGGAGCCATTGTATAAGGATGCAACTAGAATTGCCCCTGATTTCTGGCCAGACTATGACATGCGATACACTAGTCTCACTAAAGACTCTGTGCTTCAGAAAAGTTGATCGAAGTCAAGCCAATTCTTCTTAGTACTGCTCAAGGCTGATGTATTTTTTTTTTATTGCTATGCATTGTCATTTTATTATTTAAATTTTGTTTTTTTCTTTTTATCATACAAAAGATGTGATTTTCTTTTTCAAATTATGATTTAAAACAGAAATGCAAAACAGTTCCTCAATAAGTTTGAAATGTATCTTATAGATACAATGTACATTCTTGAAATAATATTCATTCTCACACATAGAAAAACAATTAAGTTTAAATGTAGTCATTCATGACATTGTATGCATGTTTTTGTAAGTTCTGGCATGGTGTTCCATGTTCCTAAATTCTGACCTGCTGGGAACATCTTTTGTCTTTGAAATTCATTCAAATTGCATATCTGTTTGGTTGTAACCTGCAGTCACATGGAGATGTTCTGTCCATGTCTGATCAGACAGAGGTTATATCAGTCAGTCCATTTGTAGGACTATAATAGAGTCATTATGTTCAGTTTATTTTTACACCTGTAATCTGTATGATCTGTTTAAATGGAGTATTTTATCTATCTCAGGATTAATAATTAACGACTGTGTAATAATGGATGAACCAGTGATAATGATGCATGAATGATCTGCAGGTGGATATTGATTTACAGGTGTCTTACCTGTGTCTGTTTAAGAGTACATTTATGACCTAATTAACGAAGACACTTTGTAATTTAAACTCTATGACACCAGCACAAATATACGCAGTATTGGCCTTAATGCATTAAGAGAAGAAAAAACCCCAAAACCAAGATTCCCACCTGTTTTGTATTTCAGTGGTATAGTTAGAAAAGAGCTGTATGGAATTGTATTTTTTTTTTCTCTAATTTATGTATATGTGCTAAGATTCCAACATCGTTTTTTTTAAAATTAATTTTTTGAAATGTTTGTATTACTTAATTAGAAGGCAATATGCCAATGTCAATGTATACTATCGCAGGAGTATGCAATCCAATAAAGAATACAATGTACAGAAGTGCCAAGCAGACGTGATTGAAAGCAGTGCTGTAAAATTTGTGGAGACTTGAGACAGGCTTGACTTTATTTCATTGTATTTGTGTTTTATTATTTTTCACCGTTTTGTTCAGGTACACGTTTCTATATTGTATTGCATCTTGCCAAGGATGCATGATGCAAGTCCAAAAAATGGTTTTCTGTGATAAAATTAAATGTATATTTGTGACAATGCATTTTATATTTTGTGAGATTAAATGAAAATATAATTGACCTAATATTCTGTTGGGTTTTTGTTTTACTTCACAGGGAAAGAATACAACTAATACCAGCAATCACTAAGGTCAAAATAAAATTATTGTTTGTTTGGAATTGCCTCCCGCCTCATTGAAATACCCCCTGCTGATAAAATTTTATTAGCAAAAAATCAAGAACTTTAAAAAAAAAAAAAAATTTCATCATACGTTTACATAGTTACAAGTTCATTCAGATTTTTATTTATTTTTTTTTACCAATTTTTAATTAGTTGAACTTCAGGTTTGAAAAATAAAAAAAAAATTCCCTCCCTCCTGGGTCTAGAAACCCCCAGGTGGCAATTCAAAACAAACATTTTTTTAAGGGTGGCCTAATACCAGCAGTCACTAAATTGACATAGTTTCCATATTCTTGACACTGTCTTATGTCAAAGATTTCACCTCCAAGAAATGAAAAAAATACTTATCATCCAATTCAAGTAAAGATTGTAAATAAAGTATCAAGAAGGTAAAAAGAAAAAATCATCATTTGAGATTAGCCTGCATGCATATAAAGTAGAAAAAGTTCAAAGGGAAGTACTAAAAGGAACGAACACTTGATTTGTTATATATAAACCCAATTCGTTATTAAATTTCAATTACTGACAGTTTATAATACATCATATAAACTGATTTCATTGTAATCATGAATTTGTTATAAGCATGCATAATCACTGAAACTGTATTTTTAATACTTCATCCTGAGTGATCAGTTTTGCCATGTCCATACTATCAGTCATACTAGCAATTATGAACTATAGATTTTACTGGTAAAATAAATCCAAACTAATCAAAATTAGATGTTAGATCTACTCACATACTCACTTTACAAAGGAACATGCAAGTAATTATATTTTTAAAAAAAGTGATTGGGAATAAACTAAGTATTACTGGTAAGCATTGTAGGTATAAAAATTGACAACAAAAACCAGAATTTATTTCAGAATTGTATTTTAATTTCTATGTGAAGAATAAAATGATCATATCAAAAAAGTGCAATTTTTAAAGTATCTACAAATATCTTTTTTAATGTGTTTTAATTGATAACGTTTTCTTGAATAATCATACAGAAGTGATCAAAACTTACATATATTAAGTGGAGACAACTCTGTACATACTTTATTATATAACATGTATATGACTAGTAGGCAGCTGCTAGCACCACCACGAAACTGCAAACAATGAGCGATGTACACCGTGTCAAACCATGAAGCTCGATCAACATATAAAACAAACCCTGTTATATCATGACGCTAAGAGAAATATTTCGATCAAAAGAAGATACAAAGTTTTAAAAGAAACACAACATGTCTAAAATTCACACTTAAAAATGCAAAAAAAAAAAAAAAAAAAAAAGAGTAGAAAAAAATACTTTGCTAAAATAGATATACAAATAGATGAGGTATCAAAATTGAGGCAAAAAGTTTGAAATCCACTAAAGTTTTAGTTTTGTCTGGTGCAAGCTCAAAGACTTTCCACAAAAATAAACATTTGAAAGTAATACAGAGACATAGGCACTTCAAATTCTTCTTGTTTGTTTTTTTTTTTTTTTAATAACAAAAACGGCTATTTGGTAATTGTAATTTAAAATTGTAACAATTTTGTAAAATTTGTAAATTAAGATTAAAAATGAAAGGCTAAAAGATGAAAAAAAGATGACGGTGTTCAAATACACCAAATTTTATACAATTTTTTTTAAATCTAAGGCATCTAAATATATGCCATATCACAGATATATCAGCAGCATGTCACAAGAATATAATACATTTTATGCAGGCATTTCAGATTTCAGAAGACAACCCCCTATCTCTTATAATATATCTATCAACCTTCTTTTCTAAAATATACCAGTAATAATTATATATAGCACTTCTATGGTAAAATTATTAAATGCATGAAAAATTGGGAAAAAATTGTCACAATAAAAATCTACCGTCCTCTATCTCAGATGTATATTAAGATGCCATAACTGGTATGGAAGCTGATTCATTAGAAGGCACCCAGTTTTTGAGAGTCAGTTGCTCGAATTCCTCAGGGATGGTCTGAATGCCAACATTTTTGGGCTCGTGATATGAGGAGGGGATCTCACGAGGGGGGATTTTAAATGGGGGAACTTCTTTGTACATGCGCTTCTTCTGAGTCTGCATCTCGATCTCGACCTGGGCTCGATCTCGCTGAGCCTTGGACCACTGCTCAAAGTTTAACTGACTTTGATTGAATGTACCGTGCATTCTTCGCCTGTAAAGATCAGGAAAGACAACTCATAATTAAGTCATAACCATGTATAATGTCATCAATATAAATCATGAACAAAAAAATTTGTGTGTACCGGTAAATTCATAGATCTATATGATATGATTATTTCTCTCAGACTCACAGAAACATGAAATAATGAATATATAATGTAATGATAAAAAGATATCATTAAGGGGGCTCGATGGTCATGGCCATTTTGATCTCCTTTAAAAAAAGAGTTCTATATAGAAATATAGAAAAATACCAGAATTTAAAAGTAAAATATATGGATTTTCTCCTCACTTAATAATACATGTACTTAATAGCCAAACAAATCATATCTTAAAATTTTAGATAATCTGATGGTTAATTCGTTGACCATCAAGCCTCCTTAATTCTTTATTTTTGAATAATATCCCTGTCTTTAAAAATACAGTACTTTCATTTCATTACTTTTAATGATCTTTTTTTTCTTTCAATATAATCTACATTAAATTCAAATCATTTGAATTATGAGTTAGTCCATGCAAGAATCATTAATTGAGTTTTTTTTTTTTAAATTTATAAAGCTGAAGGTTGTTAGCATCTTGGAGAATCAATACAAGTATATTTATAGAGATTAATTGCAACAACAGGGCTCTTTATCTTGATCTTTAGATGCATGAGTTTAATATGAAAAATTATGAATATATACTTAAATATCAATAAATATACCAATAAGAGAAACCTACTACAAGCCATACAATATTAATTCAACTCATATGAAAAAAAATAATTTCGGCCTATGAAAAAATTAAAAAACACCAGCACTAAATTCTAATTTCTTAATAATCTATTAATTATTTCAATCAAGCATATGATAAACGTAAATTACAGATATAATACATTTACAATCAAACAATTTTTTTTTTTATCAACACCTCTAGGACATTACTCTTTTGAATGATATTATAGTCAGGAGATTATTCTAATTATTTACTTGATTAACCTTCTCTAGTCCTCTATCCCCTGGTTACAGTATACAGTTGAACTTCGATATCTCAAACACTGATATCTCAAATACAATGGATATGTCGAAGTGATTTATAAGTCCCAACCACTTATTTTTTAAGTATTTTACCCTCGATATCTCGAATACTCGGATATCTCAATGTTTTTTTTAAAACAGTCCCATCTATTTGAGATAACGAAGTTTGACTGTATATAATAATTGAGTGACCAATATTGTATGTTAAATGATATTTTATGAAATACTGGTATAATTACTCAACCTGTCGGGCTAAAGTGACCTTGAGTTGTTTTCATGATGACAGACAGGTGACGTACATTTCAAGAGTGGTTATTTTTTTCTATATAACCACATTTGGATTAAAGATGGATGGGAGAAACAATTATGGTACTGCAAGAAGACTTCTGTAGGATTCTTATAGTGAGGATTGAATTATAACTAATTCAGTTTAGTTAATTTAAGAATAATTAAATACAAGTATGTAAATAGGTTATATTATTCAGGTATATTAATACATGTACATATGGTCTGTTCTAATTTTTGTTTTTTGTTTTTTTAAGGGGGTGGGGGTGGGGTGGAAAATAAAGAAAAACTATATATCAAACTATATAACAATTATTAATACAGAAAGGTTGAACTGAAAGGGAGGTAATTCTGCATAATACCAATCTGGAAATCTAGACTAAATACCAATAACTTACCATTTTCAATGTTAATGGGACCGTACTAAATAAAGGTACAGGAAAAATTAGCAACACAATACATAATACATGTAATACCAAGCGAAATGAGCACAAACAAATGTTGGTGGTGATAAAATGATTAAAGAGATGATAGCTGACAGATCGAATGATTAAATACTAGTACATATATACATAATATATGTACATGTATAATACAGATAGATAGGGTACAGATATATTATGTGTATCATACAGATGTAAAATCATTATCTGCAAAAAAATCGAAATTCAACTGATGCTAAACTACTGTGAATGATAGACAGCATGTCACATGGTATGTCATGTGATCATTCAGGAGAGTGTTATCACATGCTGATCATGTGACATTCTGGTGCCATTATACATGTATTAACATGCGGTGAAAGAGAAGCCGTCCTATCTATTCCTGATCTATTTTTAGACTTACTGAAATTTCTCCAAGCATGCATCCTGCCTCTATATCAATTAAGATATTGAATATTACATAAATCTTGCTTTCAGAGCGATATTTTTACATACCATGCTCGTTAGCATTTCTCCTACAAAAGTATCACAATTCATGCAACACACATGCTCATACAAGGGTAAGCAAAGAGTATCTTTTAATTTACACATGCATTTGAGAACTATATTTCTTTACATGCAAATATATTTAACATTTTTTTTGTTAAAATACCTGTAAGATAATATATATCGCATTAACTTCAATTTATTTTTTTAGAATTTGAAAAATTTATTAATCTTATGATTTAATAATTTTGTTTTCTATAGCTTAATTCTTTTTGAGACAATGCCAGAAAAATCTAGTACAGTATATGTATAAAAGGCAGCCATGCAGAACATTATCTGAGAGCACTCGATAGATCCACTCAAAGCAAAAGAGACATCTCTCTGCAAGGTTAACCATGTCAAAGTGTGTTACCCATAACCTTCACACATCACTGAATAGCTACGGTTCAATGACTACTGACCTGCTAGCCATGCGAGGCGTGCTCTCTATATTGTGGAGGGGCATTTCTAGCCATCTAACGCTGTCCGTGCCGTGTCGCCCTAATGGAACCAGGGGCAAGGGAGGCAACTTGACCTGCTCAATATCTTTATCGGTGTAATCATTTCCTGTCAGACATCTTAGAATCGTCCTCTCCTCAGCGCTGCGCTCACGACCCTGGGATAACAGTGGGTCACGGAACGCCTTCGTGGCAATCTACAAATATTCATACTCTGTGAGAAACTCAGTCATCATTGTTGTAAATCATACAAAATACTGAATGAGATTTCATCCTGTAACCAATAAATAATAAAATTATATGACAAAAATAATGATTTAAATTAATAGTTACTGGTACATGTGTTAAAAGACATGAACAATCACACATATGACCTTCACCTGAATCAAACTATTCCAAAAAAAATGCATTACACCATTTTGTGTGAGTCCTTAGAGTGCTCTTTCACAGCTATGTCAAGTTTTACTTGTATTATCTTTGGACTATATATTATGTATTCTTGATAACTAAATTATCTACATATTAAGTTTTATTTAGACAAAAAGAAATATTTTTATTTCAAATTATGTAAATAGAGATGTTACATTATTGTATAGTTTATATATATAGAAATATCATTTCGCTGAATTAATTAGCCAACAAGTATTACAACACGTAAGTCCCGCTACCAGTGTTACAAACTACAAACAGAAAATTTAGTGTCATTTTGGTTACTGTGGTGTCTGGTTTCCATGGATACCATGTAGCCATGGATACAGCAGGTGAGTGTTGCATTACCTGTGCTGGTGCTGTGACCGGCCTTGACTCAGGGACATTAAAAACTACCTGTATTTTGCACAAAGTTTCACATTAGACAATAAACAAAACAAAAGATATACATGGTGCATGAACACAGCTTTTGCCCCTCTAGCCATGCCTGTTGTTTTGTACAGTCTTACCTCGAGTATTTTGTCTTCAGAAAGCAAGGAGTTCATACAGTAAAGTTAGATAACTCACTTCATATAAACAATGTGCTATTAATTAAGACAAAGGGTAAAAATGGAGAGAATTTATCATGTATTTTTTGGTATCTGAATAATGCAGTGAGCAGAGGAGAGGAATGTAGCTAGGCTAAATTTAGTCAAAATCTAGCCAAAATCAGAGAAGGGAAAAAATGAACACACACTTTTGAGGGATCAATTAATTGGTGGCTTGCACTAGCAATCTCAAAATCAAGTGCCTATTTCAAAGTCAATTAGAGAGGAAAACCCAGGCAACATCTGTCAAGCAAAATTCAGTGATTGTTTTCGGCGGTCAAATTTTCAAATAAAAAAATAAAGAAATTGATAGACAAACATCAAATTAAATAAAAAAAAGAAGCATTTCATGAAAGATTTTTAGCAAATTTGTTACAATCACTGAATAAATTGACAAAGAGGATAGTTGCCATGACTACCTTGTAGTGTTGATGGTCAAACCGTCGTTTGGCAGCAGCCATGTGCTTGCTCCATTTGAGACAAGAATGCTGATTGATTAGGAAATAAAGAGGATTGTACTAAGGTATATATACAGAGCATGAAAAACTCCTCTGAATACCGGTAATATCTAACAAGATGAAAAAGTTCAAGACAGAGAGGATATGTAGATAAGGCAGAGTGTCTCTTAACACAAAATAAATGTTCAACAAAGTAAGAACTAATGACAATGATTCTATTGTAGTCAAGTTTAGGTATAGGCCTATCTTTTAAAGAAAAAAATTGATGCACATGAATAATAATGAAACCACAATAGATACATATCCAAGTGATGTACAGACCACATATAGTTTATAATCATCATTCTTTACATCTGATTGGGTGGAAGAGCTAGAGAAAGGTTCAATTTTTTTTAAAAAATTGAATATTTTAAAATGGAACAATCTTTAAACTGATAGACTTTGGTGGTTCAATATTGTACATGTAGGTAATGAAAGCTTTAAGTCTAAAAAAAAAAAAAAACCAATCAAAATTTGGAGGGGGATAAATGCTATTGTAAAATAAAAAGAAAATCTATGATATCTTTTTTTGTATATGTTTATCACACGTACATTACAAAATGAAATTTTAAAAGAATTATAAAAACAGTACATAAACATGCAAGTAGACATTTTGACATACAAGTACAAGCTAAGTCCTCTTCAGCTGATGTTCAGGTGGGGAAAGCAAACACCTTTTTGATATTTTGCAATCATGAATAGAAACAGAAACATAAACTATGGGAAACTAACATATTTTCCATACTATGATAACTGGTAAATATCTAAAGTATAAAAAAAAGCAAGACACTGGGGTTTTCTATAAAGTAAGGAAATACCAGGTACATGAATGTCACTACACATGGGAAACAGAATTCTTGTTTACCTTTTTCTCAGAAAAGTACACCTGAATTAAAAAATCTATTTGTCTTACATCTACATTAAAAACACTAGAGTTGCAACTTTTAATACTCATATGATCTAAAACAATATCTATAGATTTGTGCATCAATCAATCTAGAATAAATTGGGGCTTGGGAGGGGGTATTTACCTTGATAGGAGCTGGTCTATGTCCATTTAATGCCTGGGCATAATACTCAGAGGGGTCCATGGTATCTAAAAATACATGACCCTGAAAAAAAAAACAGCATGGAAGAGGATTAAAATTTAATTAATTTTTGTCACACATTTTTCGATTTTCAAATTCTTATTTCATTGAGGAAGATATTAGAAAATATAGTGAACCTAAATGACAAAATACAAATATATCATATATGTACATAAATATTACATACCAGTAGACATATTGTATCTAAACAGTCACTGACTTGTTCAATACATACATATATTTTCTTAAAAGAAAAATCCCACGTGCCCACCTTTTCATTGACAAACTCCAAGTACTGTTTATGCAGCTCTCGTTTCCGACGATCAAGCTCTGGCCAATCCTCTCCATCCATCACATCAATGATTTTCTCCCGGAGAGGTTCATAAACACGATCGTTCCACTTCTTGTGTAACATCTCCTTCTTCCTTAGATCCAGGACTTCCTTGGAACTCACAACATTTTCCATGTCCTGAAATTAATCAAAGATGCTGGATGATTTTTTCTATAGACAAATTATTTCTCTGTGTAATTTAGTCTAAACATATTCTTTATTGCCGGTATATATATGACACTCCATCATTTTTTTTAAAACTAGAGTTGTCTCCCATTATACAGTGTATGTGCATTCATATTTCATACAGGTATTTTGTTATATCTTTGCCCAAGTCATTTAACCAATTTCTTTCATGAAGTGTTTCAAATATATTTTTTAATTTCATAAGTTACACTGAAGTTGGAAGTATTTTATTATATAGATTATAATATTATATATTCATTGTATACATGTACTTGATTTACATAACAGTTTCAGTGAATTGTTTTTGTATGTACAAGGTTTAAGTGAGGTGAGTAGTACCCTGACAAAAGTGTTCTCCACTTCCAGAAGAGGGTTGTATAATTCACGAGCTTCTTTAGTCTCCACATCCGATCTCTCCTGAAAAAGTCACTGAAAATTAAAACCTGTCGCACCACTCAAACTACATAGTTAATTAGCTATACTGCTTTGTTATTTAAAACACAATCTATACATGCAATTCCAAGAAATATATATGATTGAATAAATGTACATAGTTCAAGAAATACATCAATGCATTTTTAAGTGCCACTTGAATAAGGATTTGTACATGTATAATTTCATGTCTTTATTAAAACAACAACATGCACATATACTAATTCACATCTTGGAAAGCAGTGTTTTATTGTTTGGCATGCATTAAAAAAGTAACAATAAGCCATTAAAAAGGGGGGAAAATGAGATTATAATATAGAAGAAAAAAAAAGGATTTGTGCATTATAATATAGAGTCATAGACATGCAAATTGTCAGATATAATGCTTCAAAATAAAAAACACCGAAAGAATATTCACAGACTATTTTATATACAGTTTTTAAGCTTTAAAGATGCTAAATAAGGCAACAGGGTTAAATATTATTAAAAAGAATGCATGTCAAATAACAATCTTGAGACAACTGAGAATATTAATGGTATAGCCTTGGTGTTTGCTGATCACAGATCACATCAATCCATGCATTTCCACGCTGTTTCATTTGCATGGTGGCCTACCTTTAGATATGTTGAGTTGACAATCTGAAAATGTATCTAATGAGCTGAGAAAGAAGAAAAAACTACAAACTACGAACCTACACAGAAAGATTTGTGCCCCATTCCCAAAATATGACCAAAATAGAGATTAGTGAATCAAATTGTTTTTAAAAACATTACAGCAGCTGCAAATCAGAAGAAATTTTTTGTTCTATCACCATGGTGCAAAAATTGATTTTAAGAGACCATAAAGTTTCAATTTTAATTACCATTTAGTATTCAGTAAGTGCTGCATCCATCATATATTTAACTTTTTCATTTTGATTTAACTTTAAAATTACTGTGCACTGTGTGTTTATATAAATGTATATACTATGATACAAGACATGAAAATAGAATAAAGAATACATCAGGGATTATCTTTCAAAGTGAAACTTAATTACAAGTATATATCTATCAGTAAACATGCAATGTGCTGCTTTGTTGTAATATATAATCATGACATATAGATATAGTCTGTTCTTTTTCTACAATAAATAAAGCTATATATACAAGTACATTTGACCAAAGAGAAAAGAGAAAGAGCAGTACGTAAGCTATAAAATGACATTTGTATACCTGTTTTTCTACCCAGGCCTGAGGTATATCAAACTGTAAGAATAAAGATTATGAAAGTTCAACCCCCAGTAGCACAGAGCTGTGGTTCCCAAGAAAGGCAGACAGGATTGTCTTTTGGGAGGTTTACATTTAAGGGTCAAAGAAACGTTAAATAAATGCCAAAGATAAAGTTGACTCTCTGGCAAAAAACATGCAACTCTACACTTAAGACTGGCAACAGTTTTCCCTCTATCATAATTATATATGCAATGAGAAAATTTAACCCACATTTTTTTACTTCAGGTTTTTCATATATATACAGAAGGATTATAAGGGATGATTAATGAATTTAAATATAAATATCTATGAAAAGGTAGATAATGACTTCATACTGGTAGTGGAATCATGCAACAAGTTCATAATGGTAAGACATTTCTATCAATAGATTTCTATACATTAATTACCTGCAATCCTTTTACTGTCTTCTCATTTAACCAATCCTGAACACGAAGTGTCTGCCCTATCAAACTTTTGGAATCTACTTTAGACTGGATAACAGATGTTGACATTGGTCTTCTTGCTCGTTTTCTATACACATCACTTTTATTCATTTTCTGTGTGGGGAAAAAAAACCATGAACCATATTACTGACAAACTTGATCCATCATGACTAAAAATTCTTCGTCTTTAGAGGTAGTCATTTCATTAAAAAAAAAATCGAGATTTTTCATACTAAGAAAAAGAAGAAGACTATCAAACACAAATGATGACAGCTGTTAATAAGTATAGGCTACATAAAATAGGTATATATTTTTATTTCATAAGATATTAGGATATTCTATTCAAAATGGCTTTAAACATAAATTCAGATCAATTATTAAAAACAAAAAAGCAAAGATTGAGGTAAATATGCAAATATCTAACCATTGTCCTGATATGATCTTTACTATCAATCATCAGCTCATCCACTACATCCGACGAATGAACGCTAACCTTTCCCCCAGGTTGTTTAACACATAATAGCGAGGCCATGATTCTCTTCCCCACCCCTGAGGGCGAGTTCACGTGAAATCGGGATCAAATAGCCTGAAAATAAACAGAGAAGAGGTTCAGAAAAAAACGAGCCTCTTCGCCTTCTCTCCCGCGTCCGCCATATTTCAACAATGTGACGTCACATAGAGATTAGTCTATCCGGTAACATTTTTATTTTCAGTGAAATTTGCGAGATTTTAAAAACATATACCAATTTAAAATCCATGTTAAATGTCATTAAATGCTATGCAATTCACATTACCGAAATTCAATGTATTAAAGAAGAAAACGCGAAACAAACAATCAAAGAAAAGTTCACTTCCTTAGTAATGCCCTAAACTTCCGGAAAGGGAAGTCACTCCAATATTTTGAAGCAGAAGAAGTCTTGGACGATGGTAATGAAACTATTGTTTCAAAAGTTCTTTTTTGATTCACAATATACTTGTCACCATCATGACATGATTCAACTCGTTATGAAGCATCTATGCATATTGACGCATAGTTTCTTTGCAACACTTCATATGACAAAGCTCTGCATAAGAGAAAGTTTTTTTTTAAAAATCAAATTTGAAGATACATATTAGGCCTATATATTTAGAGATAGCGGCATACCATCTGGGTAAATGATCTCATTATTAATAATTAAATGTGTATCAAATTAGAAATTCATATGTAAAATAAGGTTATCTCATTTACAAAATTAAGAAAATAATTTAATAGTTTCAAGATTTTTCTTTTTAAATTGCACATATTGCAAACATAATGATTAAATTTATGAAAGTTACAGTTTGTACTACATAATTTTTTTAATTTGTGACCAGAGCAAGGTACCAGTTGTTTGTACCGATAACGTTCCAGCGCAGTTGATATGATTTTAATGTTAGTGAATGTGTAATTATAAAGTGTATCGTTGCCTCAAGTTCTAAGAGTACTGTACGTCAGACTTTCACTATCTGTTAAATAATTCTTACATTGTAGATATTTGATATATAACACACTTAACATATAGAAATTGTAAGAAATCAAAATTAGCACCTTTTTTTTTGATTTTTTTTTTTAAAATTGTTTTATATTGCAATTTTTATTAGAAAAGGAATTTTCAGAGTTGTATTTGGAAAACGGGTTTGTTATCATGGTAATGGGGAAAATCAGCTGGGGATCAAAGCCCTGCTGATGGGCCCCTAGCAGTAATTGAATTTGAGCATACAGTCAGACTTCGTTATCTCGAACTAGACGCATGGGACTATTTGAAAACTTCGAGATATCAGAGTATTCAAGATGTCGAGGGTAAAATACTTAAAAAATAATTAAGTGGTTGGGACTTACAAATCACTTCGACATATCCATCGTATTCGAGATATCAGTGTTCGAGATATCGAAGTTCAACTGTATATATTTATGACCATTTAGAGTGCAGGAAATAAACAAATCAATTTAAATGCTCACAAAATTTAGTAAACATATACTTATACCTGTTTAAAGTAGCTATAAGCACAATAAAAAAATTCTTTGTAATGAGGTGTTTATCAGTGTATGGGGACTTTTTTTACTCATCAAAAGTGGAAAATTGGATGTTTAGGGGAAATTTTCTCTTTGGGCAAAAATACTGAGTATTGGTAGTAAATAATATATATATGCCTTAGATAAATCTCTGCTACTGTCATTGTTTACAACAGAATAGAAATATTTCAGCTATCAAGCTATCAAAACTTGAATCTTAAGAGATCTGATATGAGACTACATAAAACTTATCACATACCAGGGATGTTGCTCCAGTGTTTGGTACACTAGGTATTGATCCCTTTTGATGAGAAAAATTATCAATGTTTTCTGTGGGGGTTTTTATTTATTTATTTTTTTTTTTTTTTTTTTTTTTTTATAAAATAATGAATTTTTTAAACATAATACAGTTATGACTGATTAGAAATAATGACCAAAAGTAAAAGCAAAAATAGCAAAGTCATAGAAGATTTAGTTTTGACCAATGAGTATACTGTCCATCATCGTAAACCCATGGCCAGTCTCAAATATGCTTACTGGTTTCTGACAATGTATACTGTCAGACTTTCACTCATTCACCCAGTTTAAATCCATTTATCATCTCTCTCTCTCTCTCTCTCTCTCTCTCTCTCTCTCTCTCTAAGAGAGGAAAGGATTATTATTAATTAATATACACTTGAATCAATAAACTTAGAGAAAAGAAAATTTACCAATGACATTGATAGATTTTTAGCTCATATTAAGCATTTTCTTGATGTATATACATGTATTATTGTTTTGAAGTCTCTTTGCTTTGATGAAAGGGTGCTCTCCTAAATCTTCTTTCAATCACCATGATTCAGTTTCTTTCTGAATTTAACTTGTAAATCTAACATGTTACTCATCTGTTGGATATTTGAAAACATCTTATCAATTTTTATGAAGGAAAGTTAAGGTGCATTGGTAATTATAGCTTTTCGCAGTACAAACCTTGTATCATTGCCATAGATTAGACCCTATAGCTGAAGCTCTGCTGATTTTGATGACTTTTTAGTTTTAAAAACTTGCATATAAAAATTGTATTAAACATCTGTTCCTAGTGTTTCTGTCTCATAAGTCTATTGTGAATTTATTCTTATCTGCTCTCAATAAATTGAAGGCTGCATTATAATACCATATGATTACATTCATAGGAATTAATCAAAATTTAATAGGAAAATGAAGTATCGGTAGATACTATTCATGGCAGTCATTATTTCCTGATAAAATTGTATTTAAAATGAAAATATTTCTGGGCCATGGAAAGGAAAGCTTTTAAATTGAGTGTGAACTTTAAGTTAGAAGGCATGATAGGTAAAACTGTGTTATATTGGGATAGATATTCCAGTCTGTAGTTAATTTGATGGTGTAAATGACAATTACTTCTTTATGCTAGGAATGGTTACATCTCTCTCTCTCTCTCTCTCTCTCTCTCTCTCTCTCTCTCTCTCTCTCTCTCTCTCTTTGGATACTTCAAATGCCTAATAGAGCAGAACACAGAATCTGTATGGGCTATTGAAAGTATTCATCAGGGGAAAAAATAGGAATTTGAGAATTTTTTTTAGTAACAGAATTGAAATTAAAGAGTCATCCTCTGTTGAACTCTTCCCTAATTGACACAAAAGTCTAAATGAAATGATCTTATAAATAATTAATATGTTTATTAACAATGGGCATCTACTGGAAAAGCTTAGGAAAGAATCTTTAAAAATCCAAGAATATTTATATGTAGGTCTCAAAGTATTGTGTATTTCATGTAGCGTTAATTATTAAACATTCTAATGTTAAAAAACATGACTTCTTAAATAGTTTATCTTCCTACTGTATATAAATATTAATAGTCATTAGATATCAGTCAAATTAGAGGTTATTAATTTGCATTTTCTAATAATAATTTTTGACATTATACTGAAAATTCACAAGATTTGTTAAAATAGGTACTCGAATAGAGCCCGGATAAATAGATTAAAAGGATTAAAATTGAACTGATCATACTGTACATGTATTGTTACATTTTCTTGTTTATGTTTACAGAAATACTAACATATAAACATGAAAGGTATTAGGTTAAAAACATCCTCAAAATACACAGATGTTAAAAAAAAATGCTATCTTAATTAAGGACACTTACTAACGAGATAAATCAGCCAAACTTCCAAACACATACAACCTTTTGTCCTAATTCCTTCATAGTAACATAGCTGCCGCATGGAATGAAATGATTTAATCTTTTTTTTTCTAATTGTATTCAAAAGCTTGATTAGAATGTATAGAAGACAAATGTTTAAATGTTTCTTTTGGGGTTTGTCCCCAGTGTTGAGGCTCGGATTAAAGCCCAGGGATTATTGGCAGATTAAATGTAACAATCCACACGCTTCGACGTCATTAACACAATCTGATCTCCAAAGATGCACTGGTATTGATGCGTGTGTTCATTCTATCATTAAACTCATCAAAAAAATATATTTTGTTGATCGTCCAGGGGGTAATATAAGCATGTTAGGTTGTATTAGACACAGGGCAGTCTTAATCTAGCAAATGATGAAGGTACACTTTGGATCTTATAGAATATAGCTTTGTATCTGTAACATACTAACTCAGGTAGAGTAGACAATTTTTTTTGTTAAAAAAGGTTTTCTAATGATATAATGCATGTATTTTGATTAATCTATTTAGAAACAATTCTAACTATTACAGAAATTTGATATTTATTTGTTGGGATGATTTAGTATATATAATGTAATCCTCCTTATTGAGTTAATAAGTGAAATTATTTGATTAGTATGGAGTTAATATTTCTATATACTGTATATACTTGTGAATATATAACCCCACTTTCTTCATTGAATAGAGACATGAATAGTGGAATCTTTAACTGGGATAGAGAGTACTCTAACATGTGCAGATCAAACTCTATATACATTCAGAAAAATTCTACCATCATATTTTTGTGTATAAAAAATGTATGATTGCATGTGGGGTTTTTTTTGTGGATGTGCATGAGGAAAAGTAGGAGGGTATTTGTCATGTGGACTTTTATCATAATGCTTTACAGCTAACTATAATAGGGTTTATTAAACTACAAGTTCATCTAATTTTGGGTCATTTGGATTTCTTGAATACCTTGATCTACCCAAACTACTATTAAAAAATTGGTTTTAAAGTGTCAAGACTCAATAAACTATCCAAGGTGGTATGGGACACATCCTTATTTTGACGTATATCCGATCAAAATAAACAATAAATTCAAGTATAATCTTTAAATGTTTTCTTTCCCAAAATTGTTACCTAATAGCGTAGCTCAATGGGTTAGAGCATTAACTAGAATCTGTCAGTCATGAGTTCAATCCCGCTGGGGCTTTTATAATTTTTACCTTTCCAAAAATTTTTAAAACATATTTTTTGGTTAATTATTGTAAAATTTTAAAATTCTAAACTGATGAGAGTATTTTGATTATAATGTACATTTATCCACGTTAACATCGACAGATTTCCCATACCACCTTCAGTTCATTTGACTGTGCAAATTACACTTAGTTTTGAAAATCTAATAGTTTTTTTTCATCATTTTTTTCTTACAATTAAGTGGAGAAATACAAATTTGTATTCAATGTTTGATATTGGAAGTCTTTGAATCATTGTTTGGTTTCAAAAATGAGTCAGTTTTAGCTTACCATTAATGATGATCATCAAAACCATTGCTCAGATACAGTTGCAGCTATATATAGCTCTGTGTTCTAGCTGTGCAGTTTCCCATATAGATTTTTTGAAATATGTTTAAACTATCATGCTTATACTAAAAGGAGGTTTTTAAAAAGTAATGACTTTTGAAGGTTTGAAAAATTGTAAAAAGTCATAACAAAGTCACTCAACTATTGATTCACTTCTAATTTGGTCCAAAGTTGCATTATTTAGTTATGACTTTTTTGTGCCCATGTTAGAGAGTGAAAAAGTAGTAATAACTATCAAAAATTTATTTCACATTAAAAATCAAAATCGGGCCAAAAAAAAAAAAAAGATTTTCAAACCAGCTAGTACCTGTAAATGTGACAATCTGATGTCTCTGTAATATTCACAATTAAAACTATATTCCACCACCAGACATTTCCATGTTGACAGTAGGTGATCTATGCAAATCCATTTCCTCAATTTTGATGCAATCATTATTTGCAGTGATTTATTTTGTCCCAGTACAAAATTTATGCCAGACTCGAACCCCGGAGCAAATATCGATTAAACCGACATCTGCTTGTACCTTAATACTGGGGATGTTTCTCGCTGCCATGAAATTACACTAACAAATTTTTCACCCTTTAATTTCGCTAATTTTTTTGTGTTACGTGAAAAACATGAAGGAGTTACCATCAGAAAAACCCTTCCTTGAACATTTACTGGTACTTATTAAAGTTTTTTTTACCTATGCATCGTGCCTGTTCTTATGCTAATGTACATTTAAAATAAACAATATAAAGTTTTACCTACCAGTTTTTGAGTGCCTGTTGGCTGCGATAGAGGGACCTTCATATTTCCTGATAGGATTCAGATAGGACTGTTTAGACCATTGTCAATAGTAAATGTCTGTGTTATTGCTTCTTGGAGAGAGCTGATAAATCAAAGCTAGGGAGAGCTTTTAAGGACTTAGAAAAATTTATCGCTGCTTTTCAAGAGCTTGTCTAACTGTCGGGCTGACTAAATAGATAGTTCAGGGGGCCAAATCCACAGGATTATCACCCTGGACAGAGCCCCTTAATACTGAAATGTACCTCTAAATATTACATGAATAATTCAAAAGATAACCATACTATTATTGATGAAAAATAGCTCTATTTGCAGTCATGAGATATGATTTGATATGGCATCAGAATTCCAATTACCCTTCGATATTCCCCGCAATGTGATTGAGTGATTTGAACTCTCATTCGTTCATGAGTTCTTGATGTTACACAAACAAAAAAGGGATTTTAGCATTTCTTAACAATGCGGAATTAAGTGCTGGTTTTAATTCATCTCCTTTTAATTAGCAGTATATTGTAAGATCAGGGACTAAATCTCTATCCACCTGACTCCGAGGGCATTTAAATCAAACACTGTATATACATGAGGGTTCCTGCTTTAAAGTTGTGTTGTTGTGAGAAATAATAGCAAACAGTTCTAAAGGGACTTTTTAAAACAATCAGAGATAACTGTTGGTGTTGTGATTTATGAAGTTTGTTCCCACGCATCCAGAGATGGGGGAAGATTTTAAGAGGAACCCCCAATTCCAGGTTATGGGGCTGCCTGTAAGTATTTATATATATATATATATATATATATATATATATATATATATATATATATATATATATATATATATATATATATATACGGGTAAGGTGTACTAGGGGAAAATCGTTAAGCTCTGGCAAATTGCTCATCATTAGAACATGACTTCATTATGAGATGTTTGTTAAAAGGGTTTTTTTTTGTTATTGGAAAAATGATGATAGAGGAAGCTAGGCTATGTCATTTGTATTATTGGATTTCACTCATAGATTTTTTTCTATGAGAAGGTGGAAGGGAACATTTGTGTGTTAATGTACTGTTTCAAGAGTTTTAGCACCTCTATAGAAAAACTGTCATGTTGCATTGTTAGCTAAGAGATAATTGATGAGTTCTTAGCTTTAGATTTTAATTGTAGTCCATTGTATGAAATGCAAATCAACGATACAGGCATTCCATTTATTTTGAATACTACAGTGTACATTAAAAAGCTTTTTCAAAAGAGGACTGATGAATAATGCATTTTTAAATTAAAATTATGCATTGTATGTATACTGTGTCATAATTCCTGACCATGGCCAGTGGCGTAGCTAGGTTTTTTTTTAGTGTATTTCAAATCGGCAGGGAGTGCTTCGGGCGAAGCCCCCAAAGGTACCAGCAGCCAGGCATGCTCACGAAGCTATCTTAGGACAATGGTGCATCCTAAGTACGTCTTAGGATATACCTTTAGTTAGTCTTTAGTCTGTTTCTGAAAGCTCTCCTAAATTTAGGAACCGCCATAACATTGTCCTAACTTTAGGAGTTCACTTACCTTGTCCTAAGACGATCCTGAGGTTGTAAAATCGCGGTTTTTTTTGGCGGGGGGTGGGGGGTGGATATTGGTACTTTTGTGAAGCTTTTCTTAAGACTGGTAGAATAAGGCAATCTTTTCTACAGTTCCAGCATTTCCGAAGACCTCAAATTCTTAATCCGGGAGGGGCATATTCATTTATTCATTTATTTACGTTTATTTTGACACAATTATGTGGAGAGGGACCCCCTCCCCCTTCTCCGTTGCTACATTCCTGACAAATTAAACGAATTTATATTTTCTTTGCAAATATTGTCTCTGTTTAGTAAAAGAAATTATTATATCCTTATTTATTGGAGTTGATTTTAATCAACTCTCCTATGCAGTCACTCTGGAAAACCAGAAGTGAAACAGTGTTTGGACCTAAGCACAAATTATCACCACTGACAAGACTAAATAGTACTTGAAAATAATCGATAAATTCGATGTGATGTATTCAGAAGCATTGTTTTTCAAGGAAACTTAATTATAAATACCTTGAAAATAGTCAGATTTTAAATGGTACAAACAATTTAGGTAATTCTTGTAGTCGTATGTATTTCTACGCCAGAGTTCAATATTTCAACCAGCTGTTCGGCTTTTTTCCATATGTCTCCGACAAGAAAGGGCGGTCTCCGTAAATCGGAGACAGAAGAGCATCTGGTTGAATGAGACTAGAGTTTGATATTGCTATTCTTACAATTTCCAGAAATATTTGATAACTGATATATAGTTTGATATTATTATATTATATTATGGAATTAATTCTATCTTTAAATATTACACAACATGATTCATAAGGGGTTTTCTCGGAATTCTTGTCGGAAAAGCCTGTGAATTCATATTAGAAAAAAATGTGCATTTTTCAAAAACACATAAGATACGAAACTACTTGCCAGGTAAAATTTCATATCGTTGATTTTCAAATAAATAATGATCGATTAAATCAACTCCCTTCAGTACTTCAGTACTTTGATTCATATCTACACTTAGTAAGTTACATTCATTGTTTTGATTACTAGTATTTGTCAACAAATAATTCAAGTGTCCTTGCCTAAAGAGTAAATTTACATCGGTTTATGTAAGCCAAGCGTGATCATTCTCAATTTTTATAACTTCATTTTGATGATAATTTTAAAAAAATTATTTCCGAGAAAGATAACAATTCATTTCATATTTAACCTGTGCTTGTATTCTAAATATTGCAGATAAAGGCAAGACATTGGTCGTGTGTATACGTTAAATTCTATGAAAAGCATGTTACTTGGATGACAAGATTATATCAAATGTTAATTTGCACTCAAAGAATTTAGAATTTTCAGGTATTTTGATGATGAGTTTGAAAATGTTACAATTTTACATACTGTATTTGTAAGGGAAATGTTGAATTTTAAAAGAATGTTTTATATGAAACACGGATGCCCCAGCGGAAACCAACTGCATATGACTTTTGATATAAGGCATTTTGAAACAGCTCTATTTTTCAAAAACAAAACATAGGAACCTTAGATGATAAACTTTTGATCAAGTTCAATATTTTGACTTTATTCAAAATTATCCACCGACTTTAAATTAAGTATCTAGCAGACAGATTGAGAATGCAATTACAGACAGACAGGCAGGCATACACTCAAAATTTATTGCATTTCCAGATTTTAATATGAATACATAAACTGAAAAGGAGTTAGAATTTGTTCATATCACTTTAATAATTTTATTGTAGATCATTCTTTTTGCAAGTATGAATTAATTTATTGTATGGAATGACGGTATTTTCAGGAATTATAGTAATTGCAAGGTTTACGATGAAAATTGGTACTTTATTATGCAAATCATTACATGGAGCCTAAGAGGCAATTCGATGTGTTTATGTACAAACAATAGGAAAGTCTTAAGACCTATGCTTTGCAAAATTCTGTGTATTCATTTGCGTTTTTGCGTAAAGGGCGCTACACCACTGATGGCAAAGGGGCTACACTATGACAACTGATGGTTGCATTAGATTAGTTTACAATTCTAATCTTCAGGTCTCCATTTGTATCATTATATAAAGAAGTTTCCACTGGGAACAGGCTACCAAGTCTCTCTGTGTGTCTCTGCTGTCTGTCTTTGTCTCTCTCTGATGCTCTCTCTCTCTCTCTTTCTCTCTCTCTCTCTCTCTCTCTCTCTCTCTCTGAGGCTAACACACTCTCTCTCTCTCTCTTTCTCTCTCTCTCTCTCTCTCTCTCTCTCTGAGGCTAACACACACTCTCTCTCTCTCTCTCTCTCTCTCTCTCTCTCTCTCTCTCTCTCTCTCTCTCTCTCTCTCTCTCTCTCTCTCTCTCTCTCTCTCTCTCTTGTTTATCATTTGTTTGACTTTTTAATCCATATCATTTTTACATAGGAAATTGGTAATTAGCTTTTAGCAGTATAAACCCTGTGTTATTGCCATAGATTAAACCCTAGCTGAAGCTTGGCTGGTTTTGATGAATTTTTAGTGTTAAAAACTTGCATATAAAAATAGAATTTACCTGTTCCTAATGTTTCTGTATCATAAGTTTGAATTTATTGCGAACTTTTTTTAAATCACGGATCTTTGTTTACAAAAATACCGGCACAAATCTGCTATCAATAAATTGAAGTCTGCTGTACCATTGTATTCTTAGAATTCAAAAAGAATTCTAAATTAAAATTAAAAAAGCAAAAATGAAGTAGATAATATTCATGGCAGTCATTATTTTCCTGATAGAAATTTTTATAAAATGAAAATGAGTCTTGAAATATACTTAGAGAATAATGGAAAGCATTTAAATTGAGAGAAAGGTGTGAACTTTAAGTTAAGAAGGCGTGATAGGTAAAAATGTGTTATATTGGGATAAATATTCCAATCTATAGTTAATTTGATGGTGTTAATGACAATTTCTTTATGATAGGAATAGTAACATATTGTATGTAAGTGTATGTTTAGAAACTATGCCACATAATAATACCGGTATATAGGGATTGAAGAAAATCAATTTGTCTGACAATGGAAAGCAATATCTTTGCCACTCTCCTATCAAGTTCTATTGAAACCCAGCACTAATTTATTTCCTTTTAAAAAAACTTCAGTAAAAACCTAATAGTATCTGATATTACTCTTTTCTTTGAAGTGGAAACGATAACTGTGACAATCAAATTTATGTCAGAGTTACTGTCCTTAGCCAGAGAATCAAGCTGGCGTTCAATAATAGAAACATTCAAGATTTTAGCATGTACAACATTCTTTCCTATCCAGACCGAATCATATGGATGCTTTAATCATAATAAGTTAATACTTAAAAGTTTGAAATGTTTCATTAATTCAAAGAGTAGTAATACTCATTAACAGAATATACATATGTGGTAAAGTCAGGTACATGTATATGGGGTTCTTATAGCTCTGGCTAGTGGGTTAACTGGTAGAGTACTTGATTTAGATGTGAGAAGACCCTGTGTCATATAATATTTTGAACCCCGCAATATACCAGTATTGAACCCTGGTTCAAAATATTGCTGGGATATAATGACCCCCCCCCCCCCCCATAATATTTTGAACCCCCTCTCCAATAGCAGTGACAATTAGAGGGGTGTTCATTATATCGCGGCCATGATATTTTGAACCCCCTTTCCAATGGGAATTGGAAATAGGAGGGGGGTTCAATATATGACAGCCATAATATTTTGAACCCCCAACCCCCCCCCCCCCCCCCCCACCAATTGGAATTGGAAATAGGAGGGGGGGTTAAATATATCGCAGCCATAATATGCTTTGAACCCCCTCTCCAATTGGAATCGGAAATATGAGGGGGGGGGGGGGGGGGGGGGGGGGTCAATATATCGTGGCCATAATATTTTGAACCCCCTCTCTAATTGGAATTGGAAATAGGAGGGGGGTTCAATATATCGCAGCCATAATACATGTATTTTGAACTCCCTCTCTGATAGCAATTGAAAAGCAGAGGGGGGTTTAATATATCGCGGCCATAATATTTTGAACCCCCTCTACAATTGAAATTGGAAATAGGAGGGGGGGTCAATATATCGCAGCCATAATATGTTATGAACCCTCTCTTCAATAGTAACAAAAATTAGAAGGGGTTCAATATATTGCGGCCATAATATTTTGAACCCCCTCTCCAATACCAATAAATGTTAGAGGGGTGTTCAATATATTGCAGCCATAATATTTTGAACCCCCTTTCCAATGGAAATTGGAAAAAGGAGGGGGGTCAATATATCGCAGCTATAATCTTTTAAACCTCCTCTCCAATGGGATTGGAAATAGGAGGGGGTTCAGTATATCATGGCCATAATATTTTGAACCCCTTCGCCTAAAGGAACTTGAAATAGGAGGGGGGCCAATATATCGCGGCAATAATATTTTGAACCCCCTCTCCAATAGCAAAGCAGAGAGGGGTTCAATATATCATTGCCATAATATATTGAACTCGGGGTTCAATATTTTATATTGGGGTTTTAAATTTTGCAGCGATATATCAAACCCGGGTTCATAATATCATATAATATATTGAAACCGAGTTCAATATTTTGCTGTATCAAAATATTATATGACACCAAGTTCAAAACCCTACAGAGGCAATATTTGTTTCTGTTACACATACTTTGATCAATGGGATTTGAGCACAGTAGTTTCAGACTGACCTTCTAACGTGGGTTGACTCAGTGATTAGAAGAACCAGTCCCACTTTCCCAGTTGTGACTCAAACCAACAACATAACCTAATATAGATCAATAAAGGAAGTGAAAACTTCCACTTTACCGCTGCACCAGTGGAATAAGATACCCTCACTTTCATTCTTCCCCCCCACCCCCCATTAACAAAAACATCACTTTTACCTTTCTTTGCTGTTTTATCTTTTCAACGCGTCTATTTATTCAATGCACAATTTTTTATCCTGATTGAAGGAATAAGGAATCATTCTTTGAGTATTATGAGGTGTTCAAATACGGTCAAGGGGTAATCAAATCTGCAATATAGCCAGAAGGATAGATTGGATCACGCCCGACCGTATTTGATTACCTCGATCATGATATTCAAAAAATGATTCCTTATTATTTATATTTATATAATTTTCAGCATTGGTACGATTTAATATTAAAATAGTCATTGATGAAATGTATTGGCCCATACATTACAAAATTGATTGGTAGTGTTATAATAGACAAAGACATTGGAAAATGTAAATATTCAGAAGTTACTAGTTGTAACCTGGTAAATAAAAATCTTGAGCTTCTTATCTAAAAGTAAGACTTTTTTAAATTTCATTTTTCTGAGTGCATTTCTAAAAAAATAATTACCTTTCAATTTTATTCCTAATGCAACTTTGAATTAGTTATCTTAACTACTCAGTTTCAATATACATGTGTATGTTCTAATTTTTTGTCTGTTTTAATATATGTAATTTTATCAAAATATTGATTCCATCTTTAATGTAATGAATTCTGCTACATACTGCAAAATACTTTTATAGAAAAAGCCAGAATCAAAAAGGAAAACAATTCTCTTACCTTTTGAGCTTTGTAAGTCCATTGCAATATCTAAATGTGTACTGAATGAGTGAGGATTTTTGTTGGAAATGAATTTCTTTGATCCAATTGTTTGAACTTCTTAAATGACTGAACAAGATTGTTCACCTCCAAAGCGTCGACTTTTTTCAATAGATTTTCAGACTCTCATTTATTTAGTTCTGTTATTCCACTTTTTTCAATAATGAAAATATATTTAAGCCTGCTCAACAATCTTATCACAATTTCCTTTGGTCATTTAAATAAACATTTATCACGAAAATGTCATTTCCTTTAATGGGTATTTGGAGTTCCTTTTCACTCAGAAGCTGTAAAATATACCCCGTCTAAATGCAGATCTATATTAAAGTCTGCACCCAAGGTGTGAGCTAGTCTAAAAAAAATTCTTATTCCCTTTGAGATTTCTACTGCACTAGACGGAAAATCGGCAGAATTCAATGGTTTCCATGCAGTGAAGTGTCTTTTTTGGAGCTCTGACCTCCGTCTTATTCTCAGTCTTAATACCAGCTAGCTGGAGAAACGCTTCAGAAGATCACAACAATCGCTTCATCGGATTTATTTATCTTTGGGCCTTGTTGAAATGAACACACAATGTGAAAATTAAGTAATTGATAGCAACAGTTTTAAAAAGAACTTGTTCAAAAGACTTGGATCCTTTTATGTTCATTCTTTGTCAAGCATAAATTCAGTGTTGATCAAGTACTTTATATTACTTCGGCAAAGAGAAAAGACAATTGAATTTTATAAGGGCGTGAAGGAGCACATTACACTGTATTATAGAAAATTGTTACGTTCACTACCTGTGAGACATATTCTCTAGTCGGTAGTCAGAAAAAGTGATCCAAAATGGATTTGGATGACCTAGGAAGCACAAAAGTCGGATCAGATATGGATGTGGTGGTAACAAGTTGAAATCCATTGAAATGACATTCAATGCTGATTGATTTGATGATTACGTGTATTGTTTTAAAACCTTCATTCCAAGCTGTCTTGTTTTCTTGACAGTCAGAGTCAGTAATTCATTGTAGTCGGAAATTGGGGTGGTGTTTTGATTTAATTGTCAAAAGGTTAAAATCTCCAATACTTTTACCATGCAATATTTGCCATGAATATATTTAATTGATCTTGCTTTGCATGTGTATTGGAAGTTCTATTGGAAGTTATAATTAAGCCTTTTATTTATTTTGTTAGGCAAGTTTGCATGAGTATGGATTTTTAAAAAACTTAGTTTCTATATCTGATTCACTTTTACAGGACGCTGTTAAGATGAACCAGCTGCAGAATCTTCTGCATGACTCGTTGATTGCGACAGACCATGTACATCACTGCGCCATTATCAGACGGAAGGACTGTAACGTCCGAGCTAGCTCCGTGGGCTTCAATGTAAGTAGATGGTATAGGGCTGTAACATCAATAGCTTCAAGGGCTTCTATGTACTATGTACATGTCAATAGGGCTATAACATCAGAGCTAGCTCTGTGGGCTTCAATGTAAGTACATGTATACAGGTCTGTAATGTTAGAGCTAGCTCTGTGGGCTTTAATGTAAGTACATGTATACAGGGCTGTAAAGTCAGAGCAATATCTTTGGGCTTTATATTAAGTACAAGTATATAGGGGTGTTATGTCAGAGCTTTAATGTATGTAGGTGAATACAGGACTGTAATTTGAGCTTCAATGTAAATATGTATTAACAGACTGTAAAGTATGAAGTTCAGTGTAAGTACACATTAGTACATTTGCACATTAGTAAATACTATAGGGAGATGTGACAGCCACTTTTCACAATACATGTACCTACTGAAACCAGTCAATCTTACTAGGTTTGAGAGAATTTTTTAAAGTCACAACCTACTGTTGCATTAACATTTAATAAGATGATATCAGAATTATGTCCCCAAGACACCTTTTTATGTAGAATATAAAACGTCATATAGTGATTATTTTTGTAAGACCTATGTTCTAATTGTATAGCTCCATCATGACCAAGTGCAGATGATGTTGGATGCCTTTAAGAACCCTCCCCAGACTCGGGAAGAAGGCATTTACTTTGATGACCAGCAATACAAATGTGTTCGTGCTGACAAGAACTCCATATATGGAAAATGTGTAAGTATACATTTACAAGCTGCCTTGTGTGCTGAAATGCACAAAGAGAATTTTTACATTTACTCTATATCCAACATGGGTGTTTCAGAATTAAGTTTCAATATCCATTTTCTGATTGGCTGAATTTAGTCACATGAAGACCATGTACATATCTTATACACTATCAAAGTCAAATCTGTACCAGGCTGTGTATTACTTGTCTAATATATTGACAAATAAATTTTGTTCTCTGTAGGGTACTTGATTTGCTTAATAGTTAAAAAAAATACTAGGTATTAAATACTTGCATGGTTGATGTAGGACTTAAATTGGTCACATGAAGACCATGTTTATATTGTACCCTGCCCACTAAAAATAAAATTTGTTCCTATGTATACACTGCAGCTTCTGAGACAAAACATACCAGGGGTATTCTGACTGCGTTAAATCAAAATATTCAATACTTATTATGCTTATACCTTAGCAACAATGACATCATGTACAAATTATTTACCGTAGTACACATCAATAAAATATTCTGTATTTAAATTCTATTTCTAACAGAACAAGTTTTTGGGGTTTTTTTGTCAATAATATTTCAAATGTATCTTTTAAGCTGTTCACTGTATATGTAACTTGATCTAAAATCCAGGCTCATATTTTACAATACTTATTTCTTGACAATCTCTAGTACTTATATTTATCTTTAACAGGATAAACGAGGTTTGATATTGGTGAAAACTCAGTCCATGCTCATTGTGGCTACATATACAGAAAACATGTTCCCTAGTGTGTGTGTTGAAGCAGTGGAAAAACTAGGTAACCCACATTAATTAAAATATCTTTGACTTTCAAATACACAGTTATAATTACACATCTTACGGTATATTTATCTGTGATAACACTACGAATCGATTTTGTAATGAATAGGCCAATACGTTTCATTAATGACTAAATTAATATTTAAAGGTATAATTGGTGAAATGTATACAAATATAAGTAATAACAAATCATTCCATGAATATTATGAGGTGATCAAATATGGTCAGGGGTGATCAAATCTGTCATACATGTACAGCCCTTCAGGCTTTGTTAATTATATTTGATCACCTCATATTACTCAAAGAATGAGTCCTCATTTCTAACAATTCCTTACTCCTTAAATAACTCCCTTATTTTTGTTTCAATATATATATATATTTTAAAAATTGTTTTGTTTCAGCTGACTATTTCAAAGAAAAAGGCAAATAAGAGCAAAGATTATCTACAAGATCTGTGATACCATAACATTTTGTATATTTTACGAGACATTCATTTTCTTGCATTTCTGACTGACTTTTTCCATATATGTACCGACATTTTTTAGTTGTTGTCAATGGTTTTATTTCATTATTAAAGATTTATTTATAACAATGAAAAAAAATGGCTCTTTGATTACAATACAATAGCTGCTAACAAAAAGCTTCAGTATGTTAGAAGAACTGCAACATTGTGACAAATTCTTAGATTTTTTTTTTATATAATAGAATTTTTAGCATTGGTCCTCTATCAATTTATAAAGAAGATGGGGGAATAAGATAGCGCAAATGCCCATTTGGTTTTTAAGTCATAAAATACAATTTCAAATTTATTTTTTTCCACTTAAATATATTTGATAATGTTATGATACAAGTTTACAAAAGGATAATTTCTAACTAATTAATTTAGTTTTGAATATTTTAACAAGTGATAAGAAAAAAAATAAACCCTAAACTTTTGTTGGTATAAAACCCACAATCTAAAAATATATAATTTTGCCTTAGGTTGGTCCCTGAGCACATGTATATATTAAATTATTTGAAGAAAATTTCATTCAATAAATCTATTGATCTATAAATTATAAATAAAAAAGATTTTTTCATTTGGAAATCATTTATGCTGATAACTTTTATTTAGGATGAAGAAATTCAACCTTTGTTGGAATTTGAAAGTTTACATTATCGATTTTATAATCGATTGTGTTCCGTCGATTCAATTTGATTATCGATAGTAAAATTGGTCCGATTTTACAACACTATTATAGATACTGTTAAAAATCTACACGATCCAGTTCTAACCAGTTTATTGTGTTAGGTATAAGCTATTATCATTCGGTTTTCAGTTGAATTTCAAAGAGATGGAGTGTTCACTGTTTGATTCTTACTCTAAAATCTAAGACTGTCTAAAATACAAATTTCGTTCTTGTTATTTTGAAAAGATGTTACCCTATGACCCGTATGATATATCTGAACTGAAGGTGGTTGAGTATGTTCTAATTTTTCTTTTTTTATCGCATTTCCATGATTTAGTTTGTTCGTCAATTATTTAATGTAGGCGCAAGATTTGTTAACTGTCTAACCCACGTATATGTTCGAACTGCTTTTTGAAGATATCTAATGAATAATTTATAATATCGGCTTAACGACCCTTTTGGATATAAAACATTTTTATTGTGTGAAACGTCAAGCCCAGAAATCCATTTTTTGTCTTGAATGCTCTTAATTATCTGATTTGATTTTTTTTAACGGGGATGTCGTCACAAACCATGCATAACCGTGCACATTGACGATCTGAAGCGGGACACTACAACCTGGATGTCGTCGTACAGCTGTTGAATTCCTCTTCTTGTCAGATGAAGTCTGTCCCTTGATAGAAGTCGCCTGATGGCCGTCCGGCTGTCGAATGTAGGAATGGGGGCAGAATTCCAGCTGCGTTTATCTCGAAGCTAGCTTCTCTAGTCCATCGTTGATTTCTCGCGCTTCCTTGTTGCATCAATCGATGAATCCAACGTTGTTCCTTGCTCCCTCGAAGAGGTTGTAATCCCAGGGCAAGTCCGCCGACGCTATGATCCTCGCTGTTGGGTTTGATGTCCAAATGATCTTCAGTGGATGTTCATACCGATGAAGGGTTGTCGCTGCATGGTTCCTCACACGGGACGTTGTTGGTTCCGCCATGAATGGCGATGATGTCGTGGTATTGGACGATTCCGGAGAAGACGGCGGTTTTGTCATCCAGCTGAACATTATCACAGCTTACATGGACAAGCAGCTTCTATATATTTAGTTTTGGCACATTCTTATTCACTTTGATGTAAACAATTATGTCATCATCACAGCTTACATAGACAAGCAGCTTCTAATTTATTTTAACTTTGGTACTGCCCTTCTAACTTTGATAAAAGCAGTTATGGATAATTATTTATAATGATTTATATAATGACATTAATTTAACGAAAAAATTTCATTACGGTCAAGGTTTTGGATATCAAATCAAAACATATCGATTCAAACTTTACACATTTAATAGGTTGGTTGTTGTGATAAAAAAAAAACCCGTGTCCGAATGAAAAAATTTTTTAAAACTTTTTGAGATATTAAGCGTGTTAAGTGTTTTATGAAGTTGACTTCGTCATTCCAGCAGCTGATTTTTACGACCATAGCACATTCCGGTGTTATATGTGCCTTATCCCCCTAGCCATCTTTTTCCCCGGAAAGATGGCTATATAGCAGTTTTTCTATATACATGTAGTAGATCTCCCCCCACGTAAAACCGGCTATATAGTGCCCCCCCCCCCCCCCCTTAATAGCCAGGTTACCACGGAAAACCTACTATATAGGGTCTAGAAGATTTCCCCCCTGATTTACATTCCGGTCATGTTTACGGCGGACCATTCGTGGCAATAGTTTGCAATATCTCAAATGATATTGACTACTCATAATTTATGGTAATAAATGCATTTATTAATACATAGTATAAAATACAGGGTTTTTTTCCATCCCTGATATGAACGAAGGCACGTCTTTATTACATTCCTGTATCATCACCCTTTATTTCGCCTTTGTTACGATTTTTTGGAACACTTTTATTCAGATTTCGAAATACCGCGGATATTTTTGTTTTAATCGATGCATATATACGGTGACGACTATGACGTTATAACATGGACATATTTTTGTAGAGGACGTCACAATACGTTTGAGCGTCAAAAATGCGCCGGTTTTTGAGATGGGAGATCTAGGATAAAGCTGGATAAAGTTTTTCATATGAAAATATAAACGAGTTGTTTATCAAAGATATGATAAAAACAACAATACTTGGCAAAATCTGGATCACACTCGAATCAACTCTTAACCAATATCAGCCCCATGGCCTTCGTTCCTTCGGCTGATATTGGAGTCTCGGGTTAATATAGGGTGTGATACAAATTTTGCCATGCATTATTTTCAATGTAATAAGCTTCTTTCAAAGAAAATAACTGATAAATCTTGACTAAATTTTGCAGAGGGATTAATAAGGAGTAGAAATTTATTACCCTCTTTGTCTCTTCTAAATAATTATCTAACGGGAGACTGTGTGCAATGATTTGAAGAGAAACTGATTTTTTTTTTACTTCGCTTGATGGGGTTCTAAATCAAATGAAATTTCAGATTGTGAAATGTATTTCAAACTAGACAACTCGTTACATTTCATATAATGAGAAAGGTATTTTGTTCTATTTTTTTTTTCAACAAATAAAATTCTCAGATATATACCATCACTTGAAACTATATGTACATGTATTACAATGTATATAAAGACAAGAATACATACAAGAAAATTCCCTAAGAAACATCTGCTATAAAACGTCCTTTATACGTGGAATTTCAAGTTTTAAGTTTCGTGGAAAACACAAAATGTCCAACAGTGGTTTCCTTTAGAGATAAAGTTTAAATAATGTTTTAAATAGAGTATAAAGTTTCTTAAAATTCTATTGAACCATCTCCGAGAAACATTTGAACGTACGCATTATATTTGTTTACTTATTTCTTTTTACAAAATTAAAAAAGTAAAGAAATGCAATTCGTCAATTTTAAGATAAATTTAAAGAGAAAGAGACTTTAGTTATTTCGAAGATTGAATCCGGGTCACCTAATGAGAAACAATTAATCAAGTCATCGGGACTGTCGCTGGGAAGCATATGAGTTTATATCTAGTCAAATCATGTAATTAACAGATAATTACCTAAATAAGTTTTATGTATGCCATGATGCAATCAATCAATCATACTTTATTTCCCCTGTTAAGAGATATGACAAAATACAACTCGATTATATACAATTTACACACAAACACACACAAACGTTACATGTACACATACAGGAAATTGAAGACAATAGCAAAATTTATTTACAGTGTTCTTAAGGGGTAATAGCCTTGAAGTGGATCAGATAGTAGGGGACGTGGCAACCGTTAAGAATCGGACGTATATATACTTCCGCTGTCGCTCGAAAAAGATTGAAGTTCAAAATGTTGAGTAATTTATTGTCCGATTCATGATTTGTACGGTGCCCAAGAAGTACATGAAACAGGTCATTTTCTGGAAGACCACATAATTCCGCGCATAATTCTATGTTGAAACAGTTTGCTATTACGTTTCACCAATTTTCACGTATTACAACGGTAGCTGGGCAGACACAAGAAGAATGTTGAAACACGTCGACAAAGGATTTGCCGCACAGAATACATGAATATATAGGGATTTCCACTGAAACGAACGTTTGTGCAGAGTTTACAGATGAACTTGCAGAGTTTGATTTCTGAGTAGTTTTCAGGTATATTCCAAATCGAGGACGGTTTTGACTCTCTGAAAATTTCTGTGAAAACTAGGAAGTCAGGGTCATGAGACATCCGCGCTTTTCGTTGAGAAAGGTGTGAAGCAGTACTTAACGTTGTTGCGGACAATTTTCTTCTAACAAGGTTTTTTGGGAAAGAATCCGTCTTTTAGAAAATCCTACAAGTAGACTGTAAGGTTATATGATCGAAGAACCTTTACAATATCGGGGATAAAGCCAAACTGGATTAAGGAAAGATCGTATAGATAAGAGAATAATCTTGTTAGAAACATCCTTTAGTTTTTGTCTAAACGACAACTATAGTCTCCCAAGGAATAAAAGCTTCCGAACGTCGATAGGTAAGACATCGAAAAAGGACTCGCACATGTCTGATCTGCACAGTTTTGGTAAGTCGAGTGAGTTCTTACAAAGTGTTGAAATGTATTCAATTTATTTTTGTCTGTTAGAGACAAGTTGCACCAAAGTTCACATCCATAAAGCACTGATGGTAGTACAATTTTTTACTACAGATGAGATAACATATTAGGGTTAAGAAATGGTGTACCAAGATCGGATAATGCAAAGTAGGATTTTCGTTCTTTGTTGCATGCTTCGTTTATTCTGTCGGAAAGTTTACACTTGTGGTTAATTAGGGTTCCTAGATGGTTGTAAGATTGTTCACAGGACACTTTTGCAGGACCTAGCTGCCAGTTTATGTTATCTAATTTGTAACACGCATGATTTAGACGCATTGAATGTAAATCGCCACTTGCAGGAATAGTTGTATGCAATGTCTAACAGTGTTTAGCGCAAGAGTTGACAAACAAGTTGTAGATGAGATCACACCCCTTACGTTCCATGTCATCAACACAACCATAATGATAGTAAAATATAAAATACTAGTTTGGTTCAACATATATGTTTAGGTATTTGTCAGGGTACGGTAGAAAGTTCAACGTCATAAGGAGTTTGATCAATATTTGTCATGGACGTCAGTGTCCCAGTCTTCCTTATCGAGCTGTTTCGCAAGTTTTCCCTCCCACTCTCTATTACTCATCCATCGCCTGCATCGAACACCTGCAGGCCAAAAATCGGGAGCTTCAACAGTTTTGACAAATTCTAGCGGAATATTGACTTTTGCGGACATGCGGGATCGGTTATATTTCGGTGTGAATAACATTTAATGGGTTATTTACCCCTTTGCATTCGATAAAGTTAGCTATTCCGGACTTAGTAGATTTTGTTACCAATGCCCGATAGATAGTATCTTGCGGTCTTTCGGTAGGTTACACCAACGAAAATATCCTCCTCATGTTTAGCCGGTACTTTCGAATTTTGTTTATCGTTAACCGTTACCACGCAGGACTTGCCGTCATACTCGACTGATCTGAAGTTTGGTCTTCCTCTTGATTCGCCAACGGGAGAGTCTCTCTCTATGCTCTTTTGTTCCTCAGGGCACACATACTCGTAGAGATACACGGTGGGGAGGTCTTGGAGAACAGAAAGTTTTGGAAGCTGTGGCGACACTTTCGCGTAAATCACGCACTTTTTCGGCTATAATTTGTTGAGTTCGGCCTAACGATGTAGCAGGTGAAGTTGTCAGCGAAAGGTCATCTGCCTGCTCCGGCCCCCTACATGCTTCACTATTACTAACGTTACTCCCTCTTCTGCCTTTCATTGTATCACTGATAGTACTCGCGTATGTTTTGTTTGGACTTAACGCGCTGATTTGTTTTTGAAAATTGGTGCTTACTTTCGAGAGCCTTTTTAATTCTTCGTGTGTTTTGGTTTTGTCCTTCTGATATTCCATTTTTTCTGTGTCCAAAATTTTAAAATTATCGGACGTGAGTTTTTGGAAAGCGTCATATTTAGTCAACCTTGACATCGATTCTCCCTTGAGACGGTCATGATCAGACTGAAGATGTTCAAAATCTGATTTAAGTGTGTTGATATCAGATGTTAGAAAGATAATTGTCTTATCCTTAGAATTGACTACGTTCTCTAAACTTGCTATTTTTTGGACGAGTAATTGAATTGTAGTTTTTATATCTACAACGTTGATTTTGTTTAGGTCTGACACATATCTCATCAAAAATCTCGTTGACGCAAGACTTATCACCCATGAGGAACATATACAAAATATAACAGTCTTCAGCATATTTTGTGATGCTTGAACCGCCTTTTGTGGATTTTCTACTCAAGAGTTTACCTGATGGACAGTCTGGTAGAATTTTTGCACGCGAGCACAAAGCATTTCGATACCAGCAGATTAGTGTTTCATCATTCGAACACAACTCTAGCAGCTTGGTCATGTAAGATTCTTTTGGTAAATTTTGATGCTGCGTATCTAAAGTCTCAATATCAATTGTATCTATTGCAGTATGAAATTCATTATCTGCTAACACTGGGGAGGTTTGTGACAACGTTACTAAGCATGCTAAGATGACCTTCTTCGTAAGGAGTACTCACGATTTGCGAAGTAAACAATGCCGCAAAATCATCGTTATCCATCGAATTTTCACAATTCAACACATCTGTCAAAAGATTACCTCTAGAATCATTTGGTTTACCAATTTGGCGATCATTGGTGCTCTCAGAAAGGTTTTGAATTGTTTTGGTGAAGCGAGGTGTCGCGCTCGCTACTACTGGCTGCCATCTTGGAATCATCTAACTTGTATAGATGAATGCAGGTATATGCAACTTGAGGGTTAAAACATTGATTTTAAATCCTTACTGGTGTCCATAAATATTTTTTAAAATAAAAATTGAACCAAAAACGTGAGGGAGAAACCTTACTATGGGGGAAAACTACTATATAGTAGCTCCCCCCCCGGGGGGGGGGGGGGGGGGGAGGCTACCATATAGCAGGTTTTCCGGGGGGGGGGGGGGGGGTTGCTATACAACACCGGTCAAGGTTTTGCATATTAAACTTGTCATTATCAAATATTTTTTATATATATATATATTTCGATAGCCCTGTATCCATAGATGTAAAAAAAAAACCCATGAAAACCGAATGGTAATAACTTATACCTAACACAAGTTATCGACCTTTTTTAGGGCCTGGACCTGGTCCACCCCATCAGAAGATGGGTGCATTTATTATTTCTGATATTAATGAAGTACTTGATCAATTACAAATTCTTAACATATCCAAACTTTCAGGTCCTGGTTCTGTTTCGCGACGTATTTTAAAAAATATTGCACAATTAAGTTATTCATAAACCCTTAGCCAAATTGTACAATATATCTCTTAGTAATGGCACACTTCCTAACATCTGGAAGACTGCTATGGTTACAAATGTTTTTTGGTTTTTTTTTAAATAAAGGTGCTGATGACGATGTAAACAATTATAGACCGATATCTGTAACCTCTGTTGTTTGCAAAATATTAGAACAAAAATTTGTTAAGCAATTACAAAATTTTATCATACAAAACAAAATCTTACATATAAATATCAGTCTGGCTTTCTGGCTTGGGATTCAACCACTAACCAGCTGTTGAAATTATCCAATCTTGACAAAGGCAATGATGTAAGGTTCGTTGTTAGTGACATATCCAAAGCCTTTGATAGGGTCTGGCATGAAGGGGTCAATTTTAAGTTAAGACAGTATGGAATCTCAGATCAAATTATATATTGGGTCAAAAACTATTTGATGAACAGGAAGCAAAGAGTTGTCCTTGATGGCTTTACTTCTTCATTATGATCAACTAGCTCAGGTGTTCCTCAAGGATCAGTACTAGGACCATTTTTGTTTTTATTATACATTTATGATATTTCTTCTGATTTAACAAATATAATGCTGATGCTTTTTGCTGATGCCACATCACTCTATGTTGTTGTAGACCAAGATATAGTTGGTGCGACCAACTCTCTAACAAGTGATCTTGATAAGCTAGATAGTTGGTCTAAACAGTGGGTTGTTGATTTATAATCCCAAGAAAACAATAAACTTAAATTTTACCGGAAAAAATATATCTCATCCATTGAATAACTTTGGTTATAATGGTCCTGAAATGAAACCATTTAATAATCATATATACACTTACTACTGCACTTTCAGTCTGAATATTGCCAGTTGGAAATTACTTATACATTGTTCTTATGAAAAGGTACGCAAACGTTTAAATATTCTACGTATAATCCCTTCCTCGTGATTCACTAATAAAAAATATATACCTCATTTATAAGACATGTTTTAGAATATGGAGATATTGTCTGGGATAATTGTAATCAAAGGGAAGAAACTCTATTAGAAGAAATTCAAGTTACATCGGCTAGAATCATCACTGGATTAAGAGTTAATTCTTCTAGAAAAAAAAAACCTATACAATGAACTGTGTTGGGAAACATTATCTATCAGAAGAAAAGTACATAAATTAATATTATTTTATAAGATAGTGTATGGACTGGCACCTAATTATCTCATAGATCTCTTAATGCCCTGCATTCTTCCTGAAACTACCTATTCCTTAAGGCAGTCCATCCATAACTGAGGGGAATTTCACAATTTTGATTGATCTAAACAACATTAAATACTAACAAATTTCATTTGTATTTCAAAATTATTATGAGGCTGACATAAACCAAACTCGGGAGTATGTATGCAGTCAATTGAATGAACTTTTTGCACTTGAAAATTTTTTAAAGAGTTGTCTTCCCTTTATAAAAATTAGGAAAAATCGTATTCTCAAAATACATATGGTAAATTATGAATTTTTGAGCATTTTCATTGAAAGGAGGAGCTTTTGCAACCTTTTACCAAGAGATTTGTGAGACAATTATTTGTACATATGTACTAAAAAGGTATAATAAAAAATGCATTTTTCCCATAGACTTCAATGTTAACTTCAATATGAAATAAATTTGGTAATATTCAAATTTTTATTAAAGATTTCAAAGATGAATCTTAATTATTTAATAAACCCCTTAGAATCACACTTAGATTATAGTGATCAAACTTGCAATCTATTAAATATGAAATATGATAGTTATGGATGGACTGCCTTAAGAAGTCATGAAGGTTTTACTTTTATTATTCCTCAAGCTAGAACTACGTCTAGTTACTTGAAAAGTTTTATACCCTCAACTATTCAGTTATGGAATGATTTACCTCTTCATATTAGAATCCTTCATTCCGTATCTTCTTTAACAAATGCCTCAAAGAAACTTTATTATAAAAACCCTGAAAAAGTTTTTAATCATGGAAATTATCCATTATCAATTAAGGAATGGTGCTAGTAGTCTAAATGCTGACCTTCATAATGATTTTCCATTAGATAATTCTATTTGCAATAATTGTGGGTTTCATATTGAACATGCATTTCATTTTTTCTTTCAATGTCCTAATTAAATATGTTAAGGAAAGAAATACTCTATTTCATTGCATATCAAATTTGGACATGCAAAAACCTATATCACTCTTGACTTATTGCTGTCTGGAGACAATGATATTTCTTATGCTGAAAACATTGCCTTATTAAATATTATACATGGATATATTGCAAAATACTAAAAAATTCAAATATAATTAATTAGGTAAACCAAATGCTCTATCTATATACGGGTTTTGCTTGTTTATTTCTTTTTTTTTTCTACTTACACATTTACTACTGTTTTTACCATTATTCATATTTTTCTACTATACAATCAGGTGGGGCCAACATAGGGGGTCAAATTTTTACACAGGAATTTTATAGAGTAAATGTTTAAAAATCTTCTTCTCAGAAACTTATCATTCAGGAAAGCTGAAACTTGTGTGGAAGCATCTATCTTCATGTAGGGTAGATTCAAGTTTGTTCAAACCAGGATCCCCGGGGTTAGTGTGGGACCACAATAAGGGGGGGTCGAATTTTTACATAGGAATATACCGAGTAAATCTTTGTAAATCTTCTTCTTAGAAACCTATCAGCCAGGAAAGCTGAAAATTGTGTGGAAGCATCCTCAAGCAGTGTAGATTCAAAGTTGTGCAAATCATTAACCCCGGGGGTAGGGTGGGGCCACATTGGAGAGTCAAATTTTTACATAGGAATATATAGAGAAAAATCTTTAAAAAAAAATCTTCTCAGACACCAATCAGCCAGGAAAGCTGAAACTTGTGTTGAAGATCCTCAGGTAGGGTAGATTCAAGTTTGTTCAATTCATGATCCCCGGGGTTAGGATGGGGTCACAACAATGGGGGGGGGGGGGGATGTCGAATTTTTGCATAGGGATATTTAGAGTAAATCTTAGAATATCTTCTTCTCAGAAACCAATCAGCCAGGAAAGCTGAAACTTGTGTGGAAGCATCCTCAGGTAGGGTAGATTCAAGTTTGTCAATTCATGATCCCTGGGGGTAGGATGGGGTCACAAGGAAGGGGGGGGGGGGGGGGGCAAAATTTTACATAGGAATATATAGAGAAAAATCTTTATCTAAAAAAACATTTGCCTAGAAAAGCTGTAATTACTTTGGTGAAAGCAACTTCAGATAGTGTAGATTCAAATTCGTTAAAATCAAAATCTTGAGGAGTAGGGTTGGGGTCACATTGGGGATCCAATTTTACGAAGGAAAACATTTTAATTATATTCACAAAAACTGAAATGTTATCATATATGGTTATACTTATATATGCAAACATTTTGACATATTGCTGATTCTTTAAAATTGTTTAAACTCTGGTCCTTGGACGATTATTGGCCCTCACAAGGGGGTTCAGAGTTTGATGTAGGTTTATATCCCATATATAAACAATTGTTTATACTATAGGATCTTTTTTAGAACTGCAATGCTCAACATGTGATATGACTATAAAATCATCCTGTTATACTCTGTCCCAAGTTATTTTTGCCGCACATTTTCTTAAATTATTCTATATTTATAAATACTTCTGGATTCAAACGATGTTCATCAAATAGTATGAAAAAATCCCAAGATTTCCACTTTGAAACGCCCCCTCTAGCTTGTCGTGTTTCAATGCACGGCTAAAAATAAAAAGTCTATGGGGATTTTTCATTGTAAAAGAGATGAGAGTACCCGGATGATAACGTTGAAAAATTGTGCGAGGTATTCCGAGTTACTTCCGAATGGAGAAAAGATGTAAACGTTCCCCATTATAAATCTCCGTAAGAAATCGGTTTTCGTTAATGTGAATTTTTCTGAGTGAAAAACGATGATGTGTGGATGAAGATATCTTGGAAATTTTCCCTTTCATCGATTTCAATTGCACTTCACTCAAAGGTATGTGTATTTTTATTAAAAATCGTCCAAATTTGCGGCATAAATATCTTGGGGCAGACTTATAGAAAAGGGACTTGATTATAAACGTAAGAATATCCAGGGGGGAAATGGGTTTTTATTTATACAGGATCTACATGTATTATAGCGAGCGCCGCTTACGTAGCAAGCTCTAAGAACCAGTGTGCGCGGGAAAAAGAACGAGCTAAACCTACAGATTCATAAAGAATTTTATTTTGTCTACGTCCTATAATGCTCTCTAATGTTTTCTCCCGTGGTGCTATGCCAAAAATGGCTAAAATTTAACTCGTAATTTAGGGCGCCTTGAGGTTTGAATACACGTTTTGAGTACCGCAAAAGCTTCGGTGAGACCCAAGAGATTTTTTACATGCTTCCATTCCTTTGTATCGAGTCGAGATACATAGATTTGAACGTGTGACGTCACAGTGATATCGCGCTAGATTTCCCGCGATAAATTTAGAGGTGGATCAAACATCTGTAATGCGTGTACTATAGCTATTTTAGTATAAACTTCGATACCTGCCTTAGATGATTTGTGGGGGGTTTTAGTGGTTTTTAAAAAAAAATTTTGATAGAGAGATTATATAATTATATATACAAGCAAGAGTTAAGCTAATTTTGCGTGCATGAACAGTAAGTTTAAGTAGAGAGGAAATTTAAAAAAAAGAAGTCATTTTTGAACTAAATGATAAAGAGAAAAAATAAACAATTAAAAATCTATCCAGATATTGCATATTGTCAAACCATTAAATTGGAAAATGGGAAATTACACGCCTACAAACAGGGACCGGGGGCCAAAAAAAAAAATGCCAAAATAAAGAAACAGTAAAAAAAAAATTAGTTCAAAGTTCAAAACTTGCAACTTGTCGGTGAAAATCGACCCAATTAATCCAATAAATGTATTTACATGGGCATAACATGCAGCTATTCAGTGAAGGGAATTATCGGGCTACGACGTGAGATCACCGTTTTTACTGGTAGATGTAGTTTGAAAGCACATTTCAACAAATATTTATCGGCAGTAGGCAGTACCTCTCGGCTGGCAGATGAAGTAAGCAACCTTGTTGTATTATATAGAGAGGATATGATTTTTTTTCAAAATGTTAGTTTTCATTAATATTGTGCAATGAATGAATACATTAGATTATAAATATGTCATAAAGGATAATTTAAAGAAAAAAATGAGTAAAATCCCGGGGGTCTAGATATTGGGGGGGGGGGGGGGGGGGGTGTCGATCCTGTCCTCAAGCACCTGTGCGTTTTAGGGGAAGCAAGTCTATGTATTTTGTATGAATTTTTTTAAACTTAGAAATATATAATTCTCTCTCTCTCTCAAAAATTCTTTGATGTTAGTTGATAACTGTCAAAATATCACTAAGTTGAAAATGATGCAAGGAATGTGTAATTCTTGCTGTGCTCGCCACAACGGTAGCACCGTAAAACATATTAACACATTGTCCAGATATTTTGTATTATGACTCCATTAAGCTGATTTCATCATGCCTATTGTTGCTCAGGTGAGCGATGTGACCCATAGGCCTCTTGTATAGAATAGACCTGCCCCTTCTGTCATTGGCGGAAGTAGTTCAGTTGCACATATAAACAGACACACCTCCAACAGTGAGACGAAGGATACTATATAATATATATAGTATATTAGCTTGGACTTGAATAAACACAAGAAAGGATTGCACTCGAGTATAACTTGGAGAACTGTGAGTTCATTCGTTTATTTCATGTAAATGACATTCATGTATTTCATTCCATTTACCGAAGTGCACATGTTCGGCATCACGATTCGAATTTCCTCCTCATTTTCTCGCGATTTACTATAGCTGTAGCCCATTAGTGAAATGCGTTATATAGCTACACAAATTAACGATTTAGTTATTCTAAACGCAAATTGCAATTTTTTAACCATGAAAAAATGCATAAAATTGAGTACATAACTTTATCACAATTAATATTGTCTCATCTTCGCTAGCCAAGTGTCCGATTCGTTTTTCTCATCTCCCCCTTGGCAGATTTAGCAAGTCCATTGCTGCCATCTAGCGAGTTCGGACACTTGGCTAGCGAAGATGATATTGTCTTTGAAATTCAATAATTGCAAAATGAAATCATTTTAGAATTCACAGTAAAAACGGAAACTTTATTGACTCTGTTCAGTAGATTTAAGTTTTCAAAATACATTTTTCTGTTTGAACTATTGAAATTCTTGTTACCTAGAATACATATATCTATATATATTATACAGCAGTTTAATCATTCCAAATACATCACAAGTGGGCTAAAATTTGAATATAACTATTTACAGATTGTCCACTTACAATGGAGAAATCGGAACCATCGAAAGATCGCAACATTTTGGTTTGTTCATTTAGATTAAAATTCAAATTTTGTTAATTTATGGATACTGTGCTTAGTAAAACTTCACTTGCAGTAATGCAGCTATTTTTATTACTAAAATAAATTATTTTATTATGAAATTATATTTTTCCCAAGCCCATGAATGGTCGATTGCTGTCACATGACCGTGCTGTAAATTCTGTTATAGACCTTACTATACTAAAAATAGAAATTTATAGACCTCATTATACTAAAAATAGATTTTCATGACAAAATACTGGTTTTGGCACGTGCAACATTGTGACGTCATCATAGCGAAATCAACACCTATACATTATAAACAAAATATTTTACTATTAAAGAGAATGAAGAGAATTAGTTTGTGATTTATTATAATAAAACAGTTATAGCCTTTTGATATCGGTCAATACATCGTCTTATTATATAAGACCTGATGAGAGGATATCAACTTTGGACTTCGTCCTCGGGCGATATACCGGTACTCTCATCAGGTCTATAAAACCATGCATTGACCTCATCAAAAGGCTATAACTGTTTATTATAAACCTGCATGAAATTAATTATATTTCCTACATTTTATAATGAAAGTACAATAATTATAAAATGTAGGAATGTAAAGTTAACTGTCTCCGATAGTTTTATCTGACGTTCTCTGGAGAGGTAGATAGATAAATGGATCCAATACCTGCAAAGTTATTTTTTACAAGATAATTTTTTTAACAATAGGATAGGATTAACGCACGATAGAACTGTATACACGCATGATACGATAGGATTGATACACGATAGGAAAGGATAAACGATGTTCATGATAAACGTTTAATCAATCTATACGATTAACCTGATAATGGCAGAATTTGAGAAAGGACACGTACGAACCAAGATATATCATAGCTGCAACATTAAGAATGTATATAAATGATCAGTTAAAATTTATCGTAAAAGATTATTATAAATTAATATCTGTATTGTTAACACTGTTTTCATTACCGAACACTCTAGCCGATCGCCGAAAACATTAAATAAATAAATTTGAAATATATCATAAATACTCTTTTATTTCTGTAAAAAATGATGCATAAAAAACAAATTATATTTTATACAAATTAATGTTTACGCAGGTATACACTCCGCGTACGATTTAATATATTCGATATACTGGTACAGGTAAAATGTTACTTTGTTCCTAAGAATTTCGTTAGTTTATATTAAATCTCATTTCTATACTGCTTACAGATATGATTTACATGTAATATTGTTTAATTTTGATTTAAAGAATTAAGAAATTAGTATCATGGTAGAATGCTGGATAGGAATTTACATTTTTTGTTCGATAAAATATCATATACGGCACTATGAACGACTTGTAACTTTGAAATAAATTTAATTGCTTATGAAAAGGCACAAAACGATTACACGATAGGATAAACGGAAAAACTGTTAAAATCGAACAATAAACCTGATAGCTAGGATTTACACATGATAGGATAGGATTAACGCATGATAGAACAGTATACACACACGATACGATAGGATTGATACACGATAGGATAGGGGATAGGATTGTAAAAAATAATGTTGCAGGTACTGTAGATACTAATAGTGAGACTTATTGTACTTTTTTGTGTTTAAAGGACTTGCTTGATGACGACGCTGCTGCAGCAGCCTCTGAGGTTTTAGAAGATGAGGATTGCCTTGTCATTGACAATGAAGAGGATTTCCCAGTGGACCCCATGAAGGGCAACCACAATAGTGAGCTTATCTTGATACAACACTGTTTATTTTGTAATTATGAAATAAGTTAAAGCATGTTAAAAAGTTCAACTTATATTTTTGTTTGAGAGCAGCAAGTCACTCAAATTTATTCACATAAACATGTTTTTATGTTTACAACAATGCAGTAATCATTGTGACATCATTAAAAGAATTAAATTAACAATTTTGCTGTTCAATACGTTCATATGATTATAAAGCTAAAATATTTGCAAATGTAAATATTAACTTAGAGAATTAAATTTTCATTACATGTACTACTATTGTAACAGTATATTTTTATACAGTCAAACTTTGTTATCTCAAACTTAATTAAAAAAGGAAATCCTTGCACGAGATAATGAGGGAAAAAATTGAAAGAATAAGTAGTACATTTGTAAAAATTTCTCAACCAATTTGATATATCCATGGTATTCCAGATATTGCAAGTGGTAGAGGTAACAAACTTCAGCTTTGCAAATTGTCATGATCGACCACTTTTGACTGATATAGAGTCAATAGATTTTTTCATTTTATTATCAATGGTTGTTTTGTTTTTTTTTATTTTAGATCTTAACATTGCACATGATTGTGAACGGGATGCAGAAAAATTGCGTGGTAGGGCATTTATTAAATTTCTGATGTCAAAAGAACTTTTGGATGATATAACAACTATTTTGTCATGATATTTTGATCATTTTAGTTTTAAATGGTATTTGGTGCCACACTGAATGCAGAGTTTTCTAAGGTGGCACAGAACAGTTTTTGTTTTATACAAGTCACTGTAGCCAGGGGGTATGTGTCTTCGGAACTCTGTAACTAGAATTTCCTCAGCTCCCATTCAGCTCCCAGTACGATAACCTCTAATTTACTCCTTCTATATAAGGCCAAACACCAATTTCTGAAAAAGATAACTAGATAACACTTGTAAAAGTTTCTATATAGTGTTATTTTTGAGAATTTAACAATTGCCTATTTCATCCATTTTTCATCATTTTTTACCTCCCTACCTTATTCCATGCAAAGAGTTGACAATCCGTACCATGTGCATGTAGCACCGTTACATGTCAGTGACTTATACAGTAAAACACGCTTATAACGAAGTGCCAGGGACAGGCGATTTTACTTCATTATAAGCAAAATTTGTTATATCCGTCAAATTTACAACATGTAATAAAGTCACTTCGCTGTAAGCGTCAATTCATTATAAGTGTGTTCACTATAACCGTGTTTTACTGTACTGGTATATTGTTTACTATGTCCCATTCACGTACAGTATTTTTCATGTTATTTTACCTTCTGTCTCACTCTGTAACTTGCATTTTCACTGAAAAGTCAACCCAATAGTCACAGCCGCAAGTTTTGTATCTCACTTCTGATTCCCATATATTTAAGATAAGGGGCCCACATATCATACCAATTTCAATAGAAGACATCCATGTAATTAATGATTATCATTAAAAATCATTCATAAATTTCAGCCTTCAGATACAACAATTCTCAATTTTACAAAAATATTTATGGATCAGTCTACAGCAAATTTAGGTTCAAAATTCAGCTCTTTCCCCTTGTTTTAAGTGAGTTTTTCCCAACTGCATGAACCTGCACTTTGCCCCCATAAGTTTTAATACCAGTAGAAAAGGCTTGCATTTTGTTCTTTTATAAAGTTAAAGAGAAGAACACTAAATAATTAATGATGATATAATGTACAACAGATTGAATAAGAATAAATCAGTTTAATTTATTTACTGTATACAAGGTTATTTTCGCCCCATGTTATTTTCGCCCTTCTTCACTTTCAAACGGTTTTGCCCGTCTTGAAATCGCCCAGACAAAGTTGTGAATTCGCCCAGAAAAAGTTGTGATTAAAGAGAGATAATTTAAGACATTTGAATTCGCCCAGTCATAAATTTGCCCACTGACAACGAGGGCGAAAGGGGCAAAAATAAAATGGGGGCGATTATTTCCCTGTATACAGTAGTTTATCATTAAATATAATTATATGTACAGAGTGTAACTGTACTAGTTTTTCCCAGTTGACCAAAAAATAATAAAAGTAACAACAACAAGGATGGGGTAATCTTAATGATTTTTCCTAATTCAAAAGCCACAGGTCCCTTTTTAAAGATAAGTCTTTAAAAAATCCTTGTTGGTACTTTATTGGAAACTGTCCCTTCCTAAGATTCAAGATTGGAGTATCTTAAACATGCTAAAGAATGATTTTTATAATTATAATATTTTACTTGCTATCTATGCATTTAAAATATTTTATTTTTAACTTCTCAGTTGCAATAATTGTTAAAATTAACCGAAAATGTGACAGTAATTTAACTTTATGGCAATTAAATTTGTATTCCTAACAACATGTATCTGAAAACTGTATTATATCTTTTATCCCTGTGTACGAGTATTATAAAATCGAAATATTCCATATTCCTTCTACACGTACACAAGTTAGTCTCAAAAGGTCATGAATTTGAGAATTTTTGAGGAAATTTTTACCTCTTTTGTAGTCAATAATCTAATTGAGGGTGAAGATGAAAGAGAGGAGGAAGGCAGCAATTCAAAGATGATGGAAGACTTGAAGACCAAAGGCGGTATGTAATCATGATGTAGAAAAACAATAGAAACAATGATATATTGTTGAGCATTATGTCCAGTGGAAGAATTTGTAATGTAGATGTATCAAGCATGAACTTGAATTATTATTATCAATAAGGGAGAAGCTAAGAAGAAAACATACCCTAAAATACAAAGGAAAATTAGGTGACTACATATTCATGAGTTATGAATATATAATCATTCATTCCATTTTAGTCCTAGCCAATTTATCGGTAGATTATGTAACAAAATGGTATGAATACATCAAATATTGTTTTAAATTGTTCCCCATGATCATAAATTGTATTAAGAAAGCAAGAAAAAATTCTGTACCAAGCTACACAAATTTCTGGGACCCCATTGCACTAGGCTGTTTAAAAAAATACAATCATGATTATAATTTTAATAACAGTTTTCATCCCTCATTAATGTGGGATAACTTTTGAATATTTTCAGCTTCTAAATTAACTAATAAAACTCTTATATTAAACTAGATGTATGAGGGTTACCTGTATCTTGACTATAAGTTCAGGTTATGAGAAATGCATCTACTTTTATTGTAGAAACTGTTACACTTGAGTCTGATGTTGAAGGGGAAAACAATGGTAAAGAAATCGCCTCAGAGGTGGATGAACGGAAGCATGTTGTCAATGAGAAGATGAATGGTACGTTATCATGATAATATACCTGTAAAACGTACTATTCAGTACATGTTGAAAAATTATAAAATACAATTATACTCAGACGAGCAACTACATGTACATGTATATAATTTACCCTCTTATCAAGAATTGGCATTTCTTTTGGAAGAAATGTACTTGATCTTTATCTGATTGAGAAGGCCAGTGAATACCATATTTTTGTATTTTTTAGTTTATAACAATGCACATGAAGGGGTGCAAAAGGCAAATTACCTACCATTCAAGAGAAATGCCATGGATAAAGAAGGAAGTGGTATATTATTAAAATTTAAACCCTTTAAGACCTTGTCTGTACTATCTTTCCTATCAAAAGAAGTCAAGAAAACATAAAAACTGTTATTGTTGCTACTCTTACATGACCAAGTTGATGATATATATCAGTGAGGACTATGAGCCTTCTATCATGTCACCAATAATGTGACTATTTATTGTGTTGAGTCTTGTAGTCTCAAATGGGAAATTCTTTGTAGGAGGCCATATACTTCTAAAAAAGGAAAAAGACGAAAGTGATATACCGGTAGTTAACATGGCCAACATGGATGGAGGGCTAAAAAAGAAAATTCCAAAGAAAAGGGCTGGTATGACTGCTAATTATCAAACAACTTTTCATGTTTATAAGGCAGATAATTCTAATGGGTCTTTTCCAAACACCTACTAGTAGCTGTTCTTAATGCAGTCCTAAATTCGACATACAACTCTCTCAATGCCTAAGGCATTGTCAAACAATACAATACCCATTATCTCGGTCCTGGTACCTTAACTGTCTCCAGTTCAACTTGATTAGATATCAATGTCTTAATACAAAATGAAATTGTAATGAAATTACATTATAATATTACATGTACATGACTAACTGATTACAAATTTTGTTGCCACGTATATGAGTTACATATTTTGACAAAATTGTTTCGTCGTTATCTTCATCAAAATGACGGTTAAATCATGAACTTTAACTTTATAAAATAGGTAAGGCAAAATCGTTGTAATTTGATAGATAGGAAGAATTTAGTATGTAATAAATATGTACATGTTTAACTTTGATGCAGTTTCTCAAAATGAAAAATCAATGTAGGCCCCAAACCTTACCTTAATCTGTGCTTTGTATGTGTCAATCTGTTCAGATTTTGCTGAAAAAGAATGCTGTTTTCAACGCCTTTTGATGCAAGGGGTAGATAGTACTTGTACGGAAAGTGTAAGGTCTTGTTAAAATGGCTCCAATAACATATAATGTATGTTTTCGTTGTAGACTACAAACCATATGGCCAAAAAAGTTCAGACTTGCCTGCACAGGTAGATGATGTAAGGAAACAAACAGCCCTCCTTGTTTTAATCCTGATCTTGATAATGCGTTCTCTACCAGGTGCTCATGCATATGCCCTTGGTGCACATTCTGTACCGCAGGTATGTTCAAAGTTTTTTAATTTGATAATAAGAAGGACTTTAGTATGGTAAACAACATCATGTACATGTATAACTTTGAAGCAATTTCTCAAAAATTAACACAGGCCCCAAACATTACCTTAAGCTGTGCAGATTTTAGGGAATTTTTTTTATTGTTGATATAGTTTAATTAAATTAGAAATAATTATGTTTGACTGAGTTTGAATAAATTGAATGAAAATTACATTTAAAATTTGGCACTTATTTTAGCGCAAATGCAATTACCAATTGAGGCATTTAGGCAAATTAATTTAAGTGGACTGGTGATTTGTTTGAATATTGTCCAGGCACAATTTTTGTTTGATTTATGCCTAATTTTTCTGTGGTTGATTAAATTTGTATACATTGGTATGTATTGATAATAGTTATAACTTCAATATACATGTACAAGTCTACAAGTATTCTTGGCATTGGGAGTCATATTAATTCTTATAAGACAAAATACAGAACACAAATTTTCAGTATGTTTTCTTATACATTATTAATTTTTAGCTCACCGAGATGAAGTTGGGGGGAGCTTACGCTATACCTACGATGATGGCATTGGCTTCCGAAGCAGGTTAAAGTTTTTTGGTGTAGGTCCTGTATCTAAGTTAATACTGGACCTAACTTCACAAAACTTCACTTGGGTATAGCGTAAGGTTTGAATCATAGGATATGATTTGATATTATCTCATACCATACTGTACAATACAATATCGTAATACAGATCATTAATGATGTTTTTGGTTTAATTTGATAATGATGGTCTCTTTAAGATGATGCCTTGTCTCAGTGAGCTCTGTAATCTTTGATTGCTTATGTTTATATGTGATATGTCAAGCAAGCAACAATTGCATGTTACCTGAAATTAAAGATTTATCATATGTCTCATTTAACTGTCTTTAAAGAAAACATGGTTTAGTATAATTTTAATCCAACCTGTTTGAATGTCTGATCTAATGTTTTGGTGTTTTTGTATTAACCTTTACCTACAAATCTGGGGTTTTTTTTTCATGTGCACATTTTGAAATGTGTGTACGGTACGTACGTACGTACGTACGTACGTATATATACCCATGGCAAAGTGAAAGGCAGTTATTGAGCAGTTTCTTAACCTTAACAGTTACACACCTTAACAGTTAATAAACAGTTTCTAAACCTTCTCTGCACTGCTTAGGGGCATGCTGGAACCACAATAAACTCTTAAATAAAATAAGCAGTTTTTAAGCCTTAACAGTTGATAGGCAGTTTTTGATAGTTCTTAAGCAGTTCATAAACAGTTATTTTGGAAAGATTTTTTTCATTTCTTAACTGCTTATGTACTGCTTTGTAAACTGTTATGCTACTGCTTATTTACTGCTTCATTAATTAACATCATTACTTGATATTAACATTTGATTTGGTCCCAAGTACCCTAGTATGCTAAAATGATAATTGTGTTTGGGGGGGGGGGGGTTCAAAGTTTAACATAGAAATACATAGGAAAAATGTTTCAAAATCTTCTTCTCAAGAACCACTGCACTAGAAATGCCAATATTTACACAAAAGCTTTTATATATATATGGGGGGGGGGGGGGGGGTTCAAAGTTTAACATAGAAATACATAGGAAAAATGTTTCAAAATCTTCTTCTCAAGAACCACTGCACTAGAAATGCCAATATTTACACAAAAGCTTTTATAAATGGGGGGGGGGGGGTGTTCAACGTTTAACATAGAAATACATAGGAAAAAAGTTTCAAAATCTTCCTCTCAAGAAACACTGCACTAAAATGCCAATATTTACACAAAAGCTTTTGTATATAGAGAGGATTCTAAATTGCAAAAATCGTGACCCCTGGACCAAAATTGGGGCCCCAGGTGGGGTTTAATGTTTAACATAGAAATACATAGGAAAAATGTTTTAAAATTTTCTTCTCTAGAACCATTGCACCAGAAATGCCAATATTTACACAAAAGCTTATATATATAGTGAAGATTCTAAATTGTAAAAATCGTGACTCCAGGACCAAAACTGGGGCCCCAGGTGGGGTTCAAAGTTTAACATATTTAGGAAAATGTTTAAAAATCTTCTTCTCAAGAACTACAATGCAACAGTTTGGGATATTACTATGCATACATCCTTGGCTATTATAGATTCTAAATTGTTAAAATCGTGACCCCAGACTAATACTGGGGCACCAAGAGGGGTTCAGTGTTTAATATAGATATATCTAGGAAACATGTTAACTTCTTCTCGAAAACTACAATGTTAAAGTATATGAGATTACTCCTCAAATAGTGAAGATTTTAAATTGTAAAAGCCCTGACCCCAGGACCAACACTGGGGCCCCAGAAGGGGTTCAAATTTTGAAGATTATAAATTGTGGAAGCAGTGACCCCCAGACGTATACTGGGGCTCCAGGGGTTCAAAGTTAACATAGAAATATAATATAGGGAAAATTTTTCGTCTCAAGAACTACAATGCTACAGTTTGTGGGATTACTATGCAAGCATCTGTGGCTTTGGTAGATTCTAAATTGGTAAAATCGTGTCCCTCCAGACTAATACAAGGGCCCCAAGAGGGGTTCAAAGTTTAACATAGAAGGAAATAGGGAAAATGTTTAAAAATCTTCTCAACGAAAACAACAATGCTACAAGTTGTGAGATTACCATGCATGTAACCCATGATAAAGTAGATTCTGTCAATGTTTTAAAAATATCGACCCGTGGACAAGTGCTGGGGACCCAAGAGGGGTTCAAAGTTTAACATTGAAGTATATATATATCGAAAATGTTTAAAAATCTTCTTCTCGAGTACTACAATGCTTCACTTTGTCAGATTACTACGTAGGCATCCTAAAATAGTGTAGATTCTAAATTATAAAAGCTGTGATCCTCAATCTAATACTGGGGCCCCAGAAGTGGTTTAAAGTTTAACATAGAAATATAGAGGGAAAATGTTTAAAAATCTTTTTCTCAAGAACAACAATGTTACAGTTTGTGAGATTACTATCCAAGGATCCTCAAATAGTGTAGATTCTAAATTGTTAATTAAAAGCCAACCATAAACCCCAGACCAATACTGGGGCCCCAGAAAGGGGTTCAAAGTTTAAAGTAGAAATAGCATATTATGCTACGAAATAGAATGTGACAAGGAACTGTTGGTCAGGTGAGCGATGTGGCCCATGGGCCTCTTGGTTTTTTATTTTTTAAAATTTGATTTCAACTTGTTTATTTATTCCATTATATCCATCATGGGAAAATTTGCTGTATCATTGTAAAATGCATGGAAACCATCAATAAATTTCTTTCTTTTTTATTTCATTTATAAAGTTTGAAGGACAAATAACATTTTTATCATGAAAAAAAATGAGGCTGAGGGTAGGAGAACTTTTAAATTTAATTTACTACCATTTCATGTTGATCTTAATGTGTTGACAATTAATCCAACTTATTCAAGCTTTCACCTTGCAACAAATTAGTTTTGCTGTGTTACATGGGACACTTAAGTGGTGTAAACACATAATGAACAAAATATAAGATTTATCAGAAGTTGAATTTTAATTTTAACAAGTATGCTTTGATTTAGCACAAATCTTATTCTTTATATATCCATTTGTATAATATACAAGATTTAAGATATAACATTATGATATTTGGCCAATTTATTTATTTATTCAGCTATATTCAACCCCAAAATATATATTATACCTGAAATTCAAATATTGAACAGCATATGCCATATAATAATTTTAGCTCATCAAGACAAAGGCTTGTACTGGTAGTACAAAACATGTTGCTTTATTCTTTATGATGTTTCCTTTATTAGATGACGAGTAACTGGTCCTGTGAACACTACAAGCCAGAGCTATACAATCATTCTGGACCTTTTAAGGATAGAAATAAATGTATCGAGGAACAAAAGAACATTCAATGTGAGCCTGGACTGGAAAGCATGTGCACTCTTTACATTAACAAAGATGTGTTTTATGCTGGCTGTAGCAAACGTGGGCTTGTAATGAATGGTATGTATGTTTATATTCTTTATACTAGGTCTATGTTCATAAAAACTATGAAACAATATCTTTAGAATATGATGTTTTGATTTATAGCTAGAACCAATAAGGAACCGGCTGAAATGACTGCATTACATATTAAGAATAAGATAAATTCATTTTTATTTTGCATGTAGGTACAGAGTGTCCCATGGTTACACACCAACATAAAACCAACAAATATATTGTCCAATGTTATCCGAATGAATGTCATGAGTGCACAGAATCAGATTCTCCAAAACAGAGATTGTCGAGTAAGTACATGCAGAATGAGGAAATTTGCTTACTAAAATTAAAATACTCTGTATTTATTTGAAATAAAGAATAATTAATTAAGGTTCTCCGATCCTCAGCCTCGAAGTTCTTTTTTAATTATAAAAATGTTATATGTCCTTCAGGCTTTATAAATGAAATAAAATAAAATGAAATTTTTAGATGGTATCCATGCATTTTACAAAGTAATTGCAAATCCACGATTTATATATTGGAATAAATATACAAGTTGAGGTAATAAAATGAAAAGGGGCTGTACCGATGCATCGGTGGCTCGATCTCCTTTACTTATAGTGTAAATGTATTAGATCTCTGTGGATCCACTAAGCCAATCATCTCGTTGAATAATTGGGTGTAATACTAACAGTAGAAGACTAATTAAATTTATCTATATAAAAGACAGATTTATGGTACAATAAATATAGGATCTCTCATGATTTGCGATGGTATATGATTTTTATCCAACGAGTTGTGTGTTTTCTATCCCCGAGCCTTGGCGAGGGGATAGAAAACACACAACGAGTTGGATAAAAATCATATACCATCGCAAATCATGAGAGATTCTTTTTATCACATGTTTTACAACGTTTTTTGTTAATCTCAATTTTTTCTGTACAAATTATAATTGTGAGCCGCACAACACATTAACTACGAGACGTCAACAACTTTACGCATGGAAAAAAGTTCCTTGAAATTTAACAAACAAACATTTCATTTTCGAACAATTTCTTTATGAATTCATGAAAAATAAATAAAACAACATTAAATGCTTCACTTTTACAACTCAACACTATTCAACTGTATTATTTTATAGTTTTTCATTATACGTCAATCAACCGGCTAAACCTACGTAATGTTTAATTATGACGTCACGTGGCGTAAGAACACACAGTGTAATATCAAAAATTTATCCCATGAGTGATATCCACCGTATATTGAGATAAACATGTGATAAAAAAAAATCCGGATAATTAAGAGTTATCGAACATTGCTGAGGATTGGAGATCATTAAAAATGTTTTTCACATTATTTTCAAAATGTAGTACTGCATATCCAGTAGTTTTATCTATGATCTAATTTTCCCTTTTTGTGATCACTAACATGGCAAAACTATATCCATTATTGTTTGGTTTAAGAAATTTATTTAATCGCAAAAAAGGACTGACGCAAATAAAAAACGATACACATTTTCCTCATTTTCGCAAGTTTTGTGACACAATAAGGAAAAAAAAAGGCTATATGGTATGTTCTTCGTATAAAAAACGATACACATTTTCCTCATTTCGCAAGTTTTGTGACACAATAAGGAAAAAAAAGGCTATATGTTATGTTCTTCGTATGTTTTCATTCAGTACTGAAAATCATACTTTCAAGATATGTAAATTTGTGGTCAGTGATCCTCTCAATACAATATAATATTAGATATTGCACTTCAATGAACATTGAATTATATGGATGGAATCAACAAAGAAATCCATGAAAATTGGTATTCAACAAATATTGATGAAAATTAAACAACAGCAATGCAAATTGCTTAACACAAAGCTATGACAGCTAGGTCATTTGCATCAATTGCTTGCAATGACCAAATGTTGTTTAACCAATATTTTATGAAAAGAATTGCCAAAATTGTTTTTAAAATGCAATCCAAATTAATGCATAAATGAAGATATAATAATGACAAATGTATAAGCAGTAAAAAGTCTGATGTTACCACTGGTCTAGACCTCAATAATTTATTGCATGATATCGTTTTAAGGAGGCATCAGATTTCACCAGCATGATTAATTTTTACAGTATTATGTATTGAGTAAAGAAAAATGTGAACAGAACAGTGATAATTCAGTGCATTTAAGCCCTGTATTCAACTGCCATATCCCTTATACGGTAGATCTTGCCTGATAATGACCTCAGAACTATGGTTCTATTAGACAATTTGCTGAATAGGTTGTATATCGAGGTACAGCTGCAAGTTTATTACTTTAAATTAGAGATCGTTTTGAAAAATTTGATTTCTACTTTTGTATATATCTGTCTATTTATCTAAATGTTTTGTCAGTTTTTGATTGTTTTGAAAGAAAAAGAACTAGATGCTGCAATTTTGAATGAAAGTTTATTTTGAGAAAACAGTAAAGATATTTGTGTTTCAGACAAACCACCATTTAAGTCATTCAAAAATTAAAGCATGTAAAATTAAAAATATTTATTTATCAATGTTACACAATATATATATTTATTATTCAACCCGTTTCTCAAATGGCTGTGTAGTGAATGGCCAGCATGCTAGGTTATGTTTGTCATCGAACGTGAGATTTTTGTCTTGCCTAGATACAGTGGTTAGTGCGGTGGCTGCTCATTGCTAGGAGAGTGGGTTCAGAGGTAGTGAGTTCAAACCCCGTCCGGGAGCTCCAATATACTGTGGAATCATTAAATTTCGTGGGAGCCAATTTTCGAGGATTGCTTAAATTTTACAGATTCGTGGGGACGTAATTTCGTGTATTCTCTTATACCTACAAAAGGAAATATGACTTTATTACCTTAATTTATTTATTCGTGGAGGATGTTAATTCGTGGATGAGAGGTACCGACGAATTCCACGAAAATTGAGCCACCACAAAATCTAATGATTCCACAGTATTGAATTTCCCTGTGCTTTATGTGTATCCTTCACTATGGGCAGGTATATGTCAATATGAGAGTTATTGCAATGCTTGTGCTTTTATATATATATATAATTACATTTTCCAGTTTCTCTGTTTGTGATAACACTACGAATCAATTTTGTACTATACATCCCAATAAGTTCAAATGAGGTATTGTTGGGGGGTGCATGCTTTTTTGCATAATTAATATTATAATATATAATCGTACAACTGCTGAAAATTATATAAACATAAGTAATAAGGAATCATTCTTTGAATATTATGAGGTGATAATTTCGGTCGGGGCATGATAAAATCTATCATAAAGCCCTTTGGGCTTTATTGGATTTGATCACGCCACAACCAAAATTATCACCTCATAATACTCAAAGAATGATTCCTTATTCCTTAAATATATCTTTGCCTCACATTCTTTAATGTTTAGAAAACAAATCAAAAGCTGGTACAGTCAAACTTCGTTATCTCTAACTATATGGACTGTTTAAAAACTTCAAGATATCTGAGTATTTGAGATATCGAGTGTAAAATACTTAAAAAATAAGTGGTTTGGACTTGCAAATCACTTCGACATATCCATTGTATTCGAGATATCAGTGTTTGAGATATCGAAGTTCAACGTACTTGGAATTTTAAAAATTTGTAGTTTTTTTTAGTAATTGCATAAAAAGCATATTTGATTGATCTCCCTCAAAACAAGCATATTATCTCAACCAAAGAATGGGCCTATTAGAGGGGTTCAAATACATCATATTTTTATGTAGGGAAAAATGATTATGTTTTTGGTACAATTTATAGAACACTGATTTAGGTTTGGAAGAAATTAGGTGCAAATTAATTGCTGTTGGTTTTTGTTAACAGATTAATCATTGTTTATTTCAGAATGCAGAGATGTCCAAAATGAAATTTCCAGCAGTATCAGTAAGTTAATAGACTTGTTTTTTATGTGCAAAATGATCAAAAATTAATTCAGACCATATGATTGAGATACCAGTATATAGATTTTTATTGCTGCAGTTCCATTAATCCTGTCATGATTTCTGTTTTAGGAAAAGAACCGAATCTTTGGATCATGTTCATCATGGCTGCAGTGCCTTGCGTGTTTACACTTGGGGAGTACTTGTAGGAAAGTCAAAAACAAAGCTGCCAGCAAACCATTCCTCTGGAAGATACAGCACATTTGTAACATTTGTGCTGTGCTAGAAAGCAGCTTTGCCTGTTTGACTTATATACATATTTTTTATTCATCATGGTATATATCATAGTCATGTAATTTTCTGCTGATTTAAGAAACTAATTCAAGGTGTAGTGAGCCAACTTAATGTGGTAGGGTTTTTTTTTCTTATTTAAGCAAAAAAAAAAGTCCATGTATATACTCTCTATGAACTCTCTGCTCTTTTATATTTTATTGCTACAAATAAATTCAAATTCTGGACATTTCAATATTTTTAGTCACCTCAGTCACTCAGGTGACCTAATGCAATTGGTCTTCGTCCGTCGTCGTGCGTTTACAGTTTTACATTTTTAACTTCTTCTTGAAAACTACAAGGCCAATTGTTACCATTTTTAATGTGAAGCATCTCTATGGTAAGAAGAATCTAAATTGTGAAATTCATGGCTCTATCACCCCCAGGGCGCCACGGGCAGGGCCAAATATGCAAAAACAGCCAAATTTTCAAAAATCTTCTTCTCTACTCCCACACATGTGAGGAAAAAACTGAATGCATGGTTATGATGTCCATGAAGCTCTCTACCAAAATTATGAAATTCATTGCCCCTGGTTCAGGGGTTCAGGATCTAGGGTGGGGCCAATATGGCCATTTAGTATAAAAATGTATTAGATCTTAGAATATCTTCTTCTCTACTCCCATATATATTTGTTAAAAATTAAATGCATGGTTATGATATCCATGAAGTCTTCTACCTAAATTGTGAAATTCATTACCCCTGGGACGGGTTTAGGCCCTAGGGTGGGGTCAATGTAGCCATATGGTGAAAATGTATTAAATCTTAGAAAATCTTCTTCTTTACTCCCACACATGTGGAAAAAAAAACTGAATGCATGGTTATGATGTCCACAAAATCCTCTACTTAAATTGTGAAATTCATGGCCCCTGGGGGGGGGGGGGGGGGGCAATATGGCCATATAGTGTTAATGCATATAATGTTTAAAAATCTTCTTCTCCACTCTTACACATCTGTAAGAAAGACTGACTTCATAATTATGTTAACCAGGAAGTCCTCTATTAAAATTGTAAATTTTATGTGCCCTAGACAATGGGTGTTGACTCTAGGGTGGGGCCAAAATGGATGTATAGTGTTAATGCATATAATGTTAAAAAAAATTATCTTCTCTATTCCCACACACCTGTAGGGAAAACTGAATTAATAATTTTGTAGATCAGGAAGTCCTCTACCAAATTTTTTAAAATTTCATGTCCCCCGAGGTAGGGGTTCTGAATCTAGGGCGGGGCCAAAACACTCGTATAGTGTATAGGGTTGGGATTCTTAACGCAGGGTGTGGCCAAAAGCATGGTCATTTAGCGTTAATGTATAGAGAATGTTTAAAAAAGGTCTACTGGCACAAAATAAAAACTGACTGCATATTTAGAAAAAAACCATTAAGTTGTCATCTTTTATGATATTTCATGCCACCTAAATTTAAGGCAAGTATTATAGCTGGGAAAGGGGGGGGGGTATATTTGTCTTGTTATTTTATTCTGCTCAGGAATTTCAATGAAAGAAATGAGATAATTAATTCACACACATGTGTATTTAGAAAAGAGAAGGAATGAAGTTGTGTATCAAAGTTAAGATATCGTGAAAGTTAATTGAGTTATCCTCCTTTGCTTCTTCATAATGGAGTTATCCTCCTTTGCTTCTTCATAATGGAGTTATTAATCATTAAATATAATGTAATTAAGAAGTTGTATGATAAAAAAAACTATGCAAGTATTTTATTTATTGAAACAAAAACAGTTTTTGAAGTCTTTAAATAAATAAATAGACTCATTAATTGTAAAGTACTAATTGGCTAACCAAAATCACTGATAAACAGTACATGTAAAATGATTTTGGTGTAAATACCAGGTGGTGTTCCACAAAGAATTTAGGATCAAAATTCAAAATTCAGAAGTTGGAACAGAAGTGAAAAGCATATTGAAACCCTATTATTAAAAAGCTGTTCACTTTCATGTTTTTTGTTTAAATGCCCGGAGGGAAAGTTTTTGTCTGCCCCTGGGGATGGGAGGTTGTTTTAATAAAACATGTCTACTAGTACTAGCCACCTTGTTTAAGTTTATCTATGAAAACATATATACAAATAAAACCTATCTTGAAAGTTAACAAATGTGGGAAAATTATTTTCAATTATTTTCTTGTACCTTTTCAATATCAGGTCATGCACTCTATTATGATCTTTTTAAGTTTTTCGCTAAAATTATAGGTTTCATAGTCCTTTTTGAAAGATTTCAGGCAGGAAGGTGGTCGTCATTACAATATTATAATTTTTTTTTACTCCAGAATGAAACTTAATTAAATGCATATATGATACTCCTCAACAAGTTTGTGTATGGGCTGTGGTACTCGGGTGACCATGGCCCATTGGCCTCTCGTTTAAGATAAGTACAGATATGGTATACATGTAGAGCTAAATAAAATATCTAAGGTTTGTTTCCCTGTTTCTGCAATATTGAGCGAAAAATTCTCCTACCTGTGTGACATAAACCCCAAGAGTGTGAAATAAATTTATATTGCACCTCTTTACAGAGATCTTGGGTGGTTTTTATTCTGCAATCACCCTTCCATCAACCAAATAAAGGTAACCCAATAAACCAAAGCTGCATTCAGTCAATGCCCCAATATATAGCCTTGAGACTTATCCGATGTTTAAACGCATTGTATATACCGTATATAGAATTGTTCAGGATGTCATATGGTTTCAACTACAAAATATATTATGAAAAAAATAAGGATAAAAATATATCTGTCTTGAAATATAAGCAATATTAGGGCTCAGGTTGATAACCTGATTACCCATGTCCAAATATTGCCTATATTCAAAGACACTAACTTTGTATTTTTATATGTACCAGACCCCTTTCCAATAATCTTCAGCTTTTTGACATAGAAATTAGCATGCATTGTTCAGTTTTGATTTACTCGTTATAAAATTTCATAGTTAAATAGACATGGAGTGATTTGTTGACAACAATTATTATTGTAAGCCATCTGGGGGGGGGGGGGGGGGGGGGGGGGGGGGGGGGGGGGGGGTTGGCTAGTATCTCTGAATCCTCAGCATGTACACAGATCATCTAATGTTTATCTCAATAACTCATCTTGTCAGGATGGATTAATAAATTAATTACTTCTTAAATTCAAGTTGTCCAGGCTCCATTACACTTTATCTCTTTGTCCAATAATACTCAAGATGAATGATCAGTCATACTCATTTATTGTCACACATCAATATGGCATAATGATGTAAACATTGTATGGCACACAAATATCAACAGGTTCTTCTATAATATGATTTCATATAAATACGGCTGACAATTCAGAAACACAAGTTTAGGTCGTCCAGTGTGGTAGGAGATTTCTAACTAGGCTATAAATTACATAATAGAGTTTTCTCACCTTTTTGTACTTTCAAAATGTTGCCGCCGCACAACTAGCAGAAATCTGTCGTAACGTAGTACGCGCTTGCTTATATAACCTCCTATTATCTGTCACATGACATGAAATAACCAATTGAAATATGCCGTACAAGCGATGAACCAATCAAAAGCCTGTACGGGAAGCTGAGTTCCCACACAAGTTCCCACACAGAACTACTTCTACCACACAGGCTACCGTACAAAGCCGAATGATAAATAATTAAAGATTTTTGATGAGAACAAGAGTTCTTCATATGTGTCAGACCTAAACAAAATCAACGTTGTAGATATAAAGACTACAATTCAATTACTCGTCCAAAAAATAGCAAGTTTAGAGAACGTAGTCAATTCTAAGGATAAGACAATTATCTCTCTAACATCTGATATCAACACACTTAAATCAGATTTTGAACATCTTCAGTCTGATCATGACCGTCTCAAGGGAGAATCGATGTCAAGGTTGACTAAATATGACGCTTTCCAAAAACTCACGTCCGATAATTTTAAAATTTTGGCCACAGAAAAAATGGAATATCAGAAGGACAAAACCAAAACACACGAAGAATTAAAAAGGCTCTCGAAAGGAAGCACCAATTTTCAAAAAACATCAGCGCTTTAATTCCAAGCAAAACATACGCGAGTACTATCAATGATACAATCAAAGACAGAAGAGGGAGTAACGTTAGTAATAGTGAAGCATGTAGGGGGCCGGAGCAGGCAGATGACCTTTCGCTGACAACTTCACCTGCTACATCGTTAGGCCGAACTCAACAAATTATAGCCGAAAAAGTGCGTGATTTACGCGAAAGTGTCCCACACCTTCCAAAACTTTCTGTTCTCCAAGACCTCCCCACCGTGTATCTCTACGAGTCTGTGTGCCCTGAGGAACAAAAGAGCTTAGAGAGAGACTCTCCCGTTGGCGAATCAAGAGGAAGACCAAACTTCAGATCAGTCGAGTATGACGGCAAGTCCTGCGTGGTAACGGTTAACGATAAACAAAATTCGAAAGTACCGGCTAAAAATGAGGAGGATATTTTCGTTGATGTAACCTACCGAAAGACCGCAAGATACTATCTATCGGGCATTGGTAAAAAAATCTACTATGTCCGGAATAGCTAACTTTATCGAATGCAAAGGGGTAAAAATAACCCATTAAATGTTGGCATACTCTAAAACCTGGCCTGGCCTGGCCTGGCCCCATTGGCCTGGCCTGGCCTCAAAGTTGGCCTGGCCTCACTTTTGGCCTCAAATTTGGCCTGGCCCCAAATTTTGGCCTGGCCTCAAATTTTGGCCTGGCCCCAAATTTGGCCTCTTCAAAAATTTTTGGCCTCATATTAAAAAAATTTTTTCTCACATTTTCAAAGAGTTTTCATTAAATTTTTATTGATTTTTAAATGTTAAAGAGAAAATTTTTTATAATAGGTGACCTGGCTGATTGAGTTTTAATTGATTTTATTCAAGTTTGCACACATAAATACATATGATATGCATGTGCAACACTGCTCTTTTATTGCCAAGGAATGGATTATACTGAAGGTATCGGCATTAAAATTCAGAGACGCAACCCCCTTCCCCACTTCAAAAAGTAGAATAGAGATATCAGAATAATAAAGTAAAACATCATTCAAAATGTTGTAAATGGTTTTTGAGAAGAAGATTTTTAAAGATTTACTCTATATATTCCTATGTAAAAATTCGACCCCCCACTGTGGCCCCACCCTACCCTCGGGGATCATGATTTGAACAAACTTGAATCTACACTACCTGAGGATGCTTCCACACAAGTTTCAGCTTTTCTGGCCAAATGGTTTTTGAGAAGAAGATTTTTAAAGATTTACTCTATATATTCCTATGTAAAAATTCAACCCCTCATTGTGGCCCCACCCTACTCCCGGGGATCATGATTTGTACAAACTTGAACCTACACTACCTGAGGTTGTTTCCACACAAGTTTCAGCTTTTCTGGCCAAATGGTTTTTGAGAAGAAGATTTTTGAAAAATGCCAACAAATTTTCAATGATTTTTAATTATCCACACAAGTTTCAGCTTTTCTGGTCAAATGGTTTATAAGAAGAAGATTTTTGAAGATTTACTCTATTTATTCCTATGTAAAAGTTCAACCCCCAACCTACCCCCGGGGATCAGGATTTAAATAAACTTGAATGTACACTACCTAAGGATGCTTCCAAATAACTTACAGCTTATCTGGCTGATCAGTTTCAGAGAAGAAGATTTTTAAAGATTTACTCCATATATCCCTATGTAAAAATTCAACCCCCCCCCATTGTGGCCCCACCCTACATCCGGGGATCATGATTTGAACAAACTTGAATCTACACTACCTGAGGATGCTTCCACACAAGTTTCAGCTTTTCTGGTCAAATGGTTTATAAGAAGAAGATTTTTAAAGATTAATCAATATATTCCTATGTAAAAATTCAACCCCCCATTGTGGCCCACCCTACCCACGGGGATCATGATTTGAACAAACTTGAATCTACACTACCTGAGGATGCTTCCACACAAGTTTCAGCTTTCCTGGCTGATCAGTTTCAGTGAAGAAGATTTTTAAAGATTTACTCTATATATTCCTATGTAAAACATTTGACCCCCCATTGTGGCCCCACCCTACCCCCAGAGATTACATTTTGAAAAAACTTGAATCTACATTACCTGAGGATGCTTCCACACAAGTTTCAGCTTTTCTGGCTGAATGGTTTTTGAGAAGAAGATTTTTAAAGATTTAAGAAGATTTTTAAAGATTTACTTTATATATCCCTATGTAAAAAATTTGACCCCCCATTGTGGCTCCACCCTATCCCAAGGGATCATGATTTGAACAAACTTGAATCTACACTACCTGAGGATGCTTCCACACAAGTTTCAGCTTTTCTGGCCGAATGGTTTTTGAGAAGAAGATTTTTAAAGATTTGCTCTATATATTCCTATGTAAAAAATTTGACCCCCCATTGTGGTTCCACCCTATCCCAAGGGATCATGATTTGAACAAACTTGAATCTACACTACCTGAGGATGCTTCCACACAAGTTTCAGCTTTTCTGGCCGAATGGTTTTTAAGAAGAAGATTTTTAAAGATTTGCTCTATATATTCCTAGGTAAAAATTCAACCCCCCATTGTGGCCCCATCCTACCCAAGGGGATCATGATTTGAACAAACATGAATCTACACTACTTGAGGATGCTTCCACACAAGTTTCAGCTTTTCTGGTCAAATGGTTTACAAGAAGAAGATTTTTAAAGATTTATTCTATATATTCCTATGTAAAAATTCAACCCCTCCCATTGTGGCCCCACCCTACATCCGGGGATCATGATTTGAACAAACTTGAATCTACACTACCTCAGGATGCTTCCACACAAGTTTCAGCTTTTCTGGCCATATGGTTTCAGAGAAGAAGATTTTTAAAGATTTACTCTATATATTCCTATGTAAAAAAAAAATTGAACCCCATTGTGGCCCCACCCTACCCCCAGGGATCATGATTTGAACAAACTTAAATCTACTCTACCAGAGGATGCTTCCACACAAGTTTCAGCTTTTCTGGCCAAATGGTTTTTGAGAAGAAGATTTTTAAAGATTTACTCTATATATTCCTATGTAAAAATTCGACCCCCCACTGTGGCCCCACCCTACCCTCGGGGATCATGATTTGAACAAACTTGAATCTACACTACCTGAGGATGCTTCCACACAAGTTTCAGCTTTTCTGGCCAAATGGTTTTTGAGAAGAAGATTTTTAAAGATTTACTCTATATATTCCTATGTAAAAATTCAACCCCTCATTGTGGCCCCACCCTACTCCCGGGGATCATGATTTGTACAAACTTGAACCTACACTACCTGAGGTTGTTTCCACACAAGTTTCAGCTTTTCTGGCCAAATGGTTTTTGAGAAGAAGATTTTTGAAAAATGCCAACAAATTTTCAATGATTTTTAATTATCCACACAAGTTTCAGCTTTTCTGGTCAAATGGTTTATAAGAAGAAGATTTTTGAAGATTTACTCTATTTATTCCTATGTAAAAATTCAACCCCCAACCTACCCCCGGGGATCAGGATTTAAATAAACTTGAATGTACACTACCTAAGGATGCTTCCAAATAACTTACAGCTTATCTGGCTGATCAGTTTCAGAGAAGAAGATTTTTAAAGATTTACTCCATATATCCCTATGTAAAAATTCAACCCCCCCCCATTGTGGCCCCACCCTACATCCGGGGATCATGATTTGAACAAACTTGAATCTACACTACCTGAGGATGCTTCCACACAAGTTTCAGCTTTTCTGGTCAAATGGTTTATAAGAAGAAGATTTTTAAAGATTAATCTATATATTCCTATGTAAAAATTCAACCCCCCATTGTGGCCCACCCTACCCACGGGGATCATGATTTGAACAAACTTGAATCTACACTACCTGAGGATGCTTCCACACAAGTTTCAGCTTTCCTGGCTGATCAGTTTCAGTGAAGAAGATTTTTAAAGATTTACTCTATATATTCCTATGTAAAACATTTGACCCCCCATTGTGGCCCCACCCTACCCCCAGAGATTACATTTTGAATAAACTTGAATCTACATCACCTGAGGATGCTTCCACACAAGTTTCAGCTTTTCTGGCTGAATGGTTTTTGAGAAGAAGATTTTTAAAGATTTAAGAAGATTTTTAAAGATTTACTTTATATATCCCTATGTAAAAAATTTGAACCCCCATTGTGGCTCCACCCTATCCCAAGGGATCATGATTTGAACAAACTTGAATCTACACTACCTGAGGATGCTTCCACACAAGTTTCAGCTTTTCTGGCCAAATGGTTTTTGAGAAGAAGATTTTTAAAGATTTGCTCTATATATCCCTATGTAAAAAATTTGACCCCCCCATTGTGGTTCATCCTTATCCCAAGGGATCATGATTTGAACAAACTTGAATCTACACTACCTGAGGATGCTTCCACACAAGTTTCAGCTTTTCTGGCCGAATGGTTTTTAAGAAGAAGATTTTTAAAGATTTGCTCTATATATTCCTAGGTAAAAATTCAACCCCCCATTGTGGCCCCATCCTACCCAAGGGGATCATGATTTGAACAAACATGAATCTACACTACTTGAGGATGCTTCCACACAAGTTTCAGCTTTTCTGGTCAAATGGTTTACAAGAAGAAGATTTTTAAAGATTTATTCTATATATTCCTAGGTAAAAATTCAACCCCTCCCATTGTGGCCCCACCCTACATCCGGGGATCATGATTTGAACAAACTTGAATCTACACTACCTCAGGATGCTTCCACACAAGTTTCAGCTTTTCTGGCCATATGGTTTCAGAGAAGAAGATTTTTAAAGATTTACTCTATATATTCCTATGTAAAAAAAATTGAACCCCATTGTTGCCCCACCCTACCCCCAGGGATCATGATTTGAACAAACTTAAATCTACTCTACCAGAGGATGCTTCCACACAAGTTTCAGCTTTTCTGGCCAAATGGTTTTTGAGAAGAAGATTTTTAAAGATTTACTCTATATATTCCTATGTAAAAATTCGACCCCCCACTGTGGCCCCACCCTACCCTCGGGGATCATGATTTGAACAAACTTGAATCTACACTACCTGAGGATGCTTCCACACAAGTTTCAGCTTTTCTGGCCAAATGGTTTTTGAGAAGAAGATTTTTAAAGATTTACTCTATATATTCCTATGTAAAAATTCAACCCCTAAACTACCCCCGGGGATCATGATTTAAATAAACTTGAATGTACACTACCTAAGGATGCTTCCAAATAACTTACAGCTTATCTGGCTGATCAGTTTCAGAGAAGAAGATTTTTAAAGATTTACTCCATATATCCCTATGTAAAAATTCAACCCCCCCCCCATTGTGGCCCCACCCTACATCCGGGGATCATGATTTGAACAAACTTGAATCTACACTACCTGAGGATGCTTCCACACAAGTTTCAGCTTTTCTGGTCAAATGGTTTATCAGAAGAAGATTTTTAAAGATTAATCTATATATTCCTATGTAAAAATTCAACCACACATTGTGGCCCACCCTACCCACGGGGATCATGATTTGAACAAACTTGAATCTACACTACCTGAGGATGCTTCCACACAAGTTTCAGCTTTCCTGGCTGATCAGTTTCAGAGAAGAAGATTTTTAAAGATTTACTCTATATATTCCTATGTAAAACATTTGACCCCCCATTGTGGCCCCACCCTACCCCCAGGGATTACATTTTGAATAAACTTGAATCTACATTACCTGAGGATGCTTCCACACAAGTTTCAGCTTTTCTGGCCAAATGGTTTTTGAGAAGAAGATTTTTAAAGATTTAAGAAGATTTTTAAAGATTTACTCTATATATCCCTATGTAAAAAATTTGAACCCCCATTGTGGCTCCACCCTATCCCAAGGGATCATGATTTGAACAAACTTGAATCTACACTACCTGAGGATGCTTCCACACAAGTTTCAGCTTTTCTGGCCGAATGGTTTTTGAGAAGAAGATTTTTAAAGATTTGCTCTATATATTCCTAGGTAAGAATTCAACCCCCCATTGTGGCCCCATCCTACCCAAGGGGATCATGATTTGAACAAACATGAATCTACACTACTTGAGGATGCTTCCACACAAATTTCAGCTTTTCTGGTCAAATAGTTTATAAGAAGAAGATTTTTAAAGATTTATTCTATATATTCCTATGTAAAAATTCACCCCCCCCCCCATTGTGGCCCCACCCTACATCCGGGGATCATGATTTGAACAAACTTGAATCTACACTACCTGAGGATGCTTCCACACAAGTTTCAGCTTTCCTGGCTGATCAGTTTCAGAGAAGAAGATTTTTAAAGATTTACTCTATATATCCCTATGTAAAAAAAATTGAACCCCATTGTGGCCCCACCCTACCCCCAGGGATCATGATTTGAACAAACTTGAATCTACTCTACCTGAGGATGCTTCCACACAAGTTTCAGCTTTTCTGGCCAAATGGTTTTTGAGAAGAAGATTTTTAAAGATTTACTCTATATATTCCTATGTAAAAATTCAACCCCCCACTGTGGCCCCACCCTACCCTCGGGGATCATGATTTGAACAAACTTGAATCTACACTACCTGAGGATGCTTCCACACAAGTTTCAGCTTTTCTGGCCAAATGGTTTTTGAGAAGAAGATTTTTTTATAAAGATTTACTCTATATATTCCTATGTAAAAATTCAACCCCTCATTGTGGCCCCACCCTACTCCGGGGATCATGATTTGTACAAACTTGAATCAACACTACCTGAGGATGTTTCCACACAAGTTTCAGCTTTTCTGGCCAAATGGTTTTTGAGAAGAAGATTTTTGAAAAATGCCAACAAATTTTCAATGATTTTTAATTATCCACACAAGTTTCAGCTTTTCTGGTCAAATGGTTTATAAGAAGAATATTTTTAAAGATTTACTCTATATATTCCTATGTAAAAATTCAATCCCCAACCTACCCCCGGGGATCATGATTTAAATAAACTTGAAGTACACTACCTAAGGATGCTTCCAAATAACTTACAGCTTATCTGGCTGATCAGTTTCAGAGAAGAAGATTTTTAAAGAAGATTTACTCTATATATCCCTATGTAAAAATTCAACCCCCCCCCCGTTGTGGCCCCGACCTACATCCGGGGATTATGATTTGAACAAACTTGAATCTACACTACCTGAGGATGCTTCCACACAAGTTTCAGCTTTTCTGGTCAAATGGTTTATAAGAAGAAGATTTTTAAAGATTAATCTATATATTCCTATATAAAAATTCAACCCCCCCATTGTGGCCCACCCTACCCACGGGGATCATGATTTGAACAAACTTGAATCTACACTACCTGAGGATGCTTCCACACAAGTTTCAGCTTTCCTGGCTGATCAGTTTCAGAGAAGTAGATTTTTAAAGATTTACTCTATATATTCCTATGTAAAACATTTGACCCCCCATTGTGGCCCCACCCTACCCCCAGAGATTACAATTTGAATAAACTTGAATCTACATTGCCTGAGGATGCTTCCACACAAGTTTCAGCTTTTCTGGCCGAATGGTTTTTGAGAAGAGGATTTTTAAAGATTTACTCTATATATTCCTATGTAAATATTCAACCCCCCATTGTGGCCCTATCCTACCCAAGGGGATCATGATTTGAACAAACTTGAATCTACACTACCTGAGGATGCTTCCACACAAGTTTCAGCTTTTCTGGCCAAATGGTTTTTGAGAAGAAGATTTTTAAAGATTTAAGAAGATTTTTAAAGATTTACTCTATATATCCCTATGTAAAAAATTTGACCCCCCATTGTGGCTCCACCCTAACCCAAGGGATCATGATTTGAACAAACTTGAATCTACACTACCTGAGGATGCTTCCACACAAGTTTCAGCTTTTCTGGCCGAATGGTTTTTGAGAAGAAGATTTTTAAAGATTTGCTCTATATATTCCTAGGTAAGAATTCAACCCCCCATTGTGGCCCCATCCTACCCAAGGGGATCATGATTTGAACAAACATGAATCTACACTACTTGAGGATGCTTCCACACAAGTTTCAGCTTTTCTGGTCAAATAGTTTATAAGAAGAAGATTTTTAAAGATTTATTCTATATATTCCTATGTAAAAATTCACCCCCCCCCCATTGTGGCCCCACCCTACATCTGGGGATCATGATTTGAACAAACTTGAATCTACACTACCTGAGGATGCTTCCACACAAGTTTCAGCTTTCCTGGCTGATCAGTTTCAGAGAAGAAGATTTTTAAAGATTTACTCTATATATCCCTATGTAAAAAAAATTGAACCCCATTGTGGCCCCACCCTACCCCCAGGGATCATGATTTGAACAAACTTGAATCTACTCTACCTGAGGATGCTTCCACACAAGTTTCAGCTTTTCTGGCCAAATGGTTTTTGAGAAGAAGATTTTTAAAGATTTACTCTATATATTCCTATGTAAAAATTCAACCCCCCACTGTGGCCCCACCCTACCCTCGGGGATCATGATTTGAACCAACTTGAATCTACACTACCTGAGGAGGCTTCCACACAAGTTTCAGCTTTTCTGGCCAAATGGTTTTTGAGAAGAAGATTTTTAAAGATTTAAGAAGATTTTTAAAGATTTACTCTATATATCCCTATGTAAAAAATTTGACCCCCCATTGTGGCTCCACCCTAACCCAAGGGATCATGATTTGAACAAACTTGAATCTACACTACCTGAGGATGCTTCCACACAAGTTTCAGCTTTTCTGGCCGAATGGTTTTTGAGAAGAAGATTTTTAAAGATTTGCTCTATATATTCCTAGGTAAGAATTCAACCCCCCATTGTGGCCCCATCCTACCCAAGGGGATCATGATTTGAACAAACATGAATCTACACTACTTGAGGATGCTTCCACACAAGTTTCAGCTTTTCTGGTCAAATAGTTTATAAGAAGAAGATTTTTAAAGATTTATTCTATATATTCCTATGTAAAAATTCACCCCCCCCCCCCATTGTGGCCCCACCCTACATCTGGGGATCATGATTTGAACAAACTTGAATCTACACTACCTGAGGATGCTTCCACACAAGTTTCAGCTTTCCTGGCTGATCAGTTTCAGAGAAGAAGATTTTTAAAGATTTACTCTATATATCCCTATGTAAAAAAAATTGAACCCCATTGTGGCCCCACCCTACCCCCAGGGATCATGATTTGAACAAACTTGAATCTACTCTACCTGAGGATGCTTCCACACAAGTTTCAGCTTTTCTGGCCAAATGGTTTTTGAGAAGAAGATTTTTAAAGATTTACTCTATATATTCCTATGTAAAAATTCAACCCCCCACTGTGGCCCCACCCTACCCTCGGGGATCATGATTTGAACCAACTTGAATCTACACTACCTGAGGAGGCTTCCACACAAGTTTCAGCTTTTCTGGCCAAATGGTTTTTGAGAAGAAGATTTTTAAAGATTTACTCTATATATTCCTATGTAAAAATTCAACCCCTCATTGTGGCCCCACCCTACTCCGGGGATCATGATTTGTACAAACTTGAATCAACACTACCTGAGGATGTTTCCACACAAGTTTCAGCTTTTCTGGCCAAATGGTTTTTGAGAAGAAGATTTTTGAAAAATGCCAACAAATTTTCAATGATTTTTAATTATCCACACAAGTTTCAGCTTTTCTGGTCAAATGGTTTATAAGAAGAAGATTTTTAAAGTTTTACTCTATATATTCCTATGTAAAAATTCAACCCCCAACCTACCCCCGGGGATCATGATTTAAATAAACCTGAAGTACACTACCTAAGGATGCTTCCAAATAACTTACAGCTTATCTGGCTGATCAGTTTCAGAGAAGAAGATTTTTAAAGAAGATTTACTCTATATATCCCTATGTAAAAATTCAACCCCCCCCCCCCCCCCCCGTTGTGGCCCCGACCTACATCCGGGGATTATGATTTGAACAAACTTGAATCTACACTACCTGAGGATGCTTC
>CM065919.1:43463501-43563501 GCA_033439105.1 Magallana nippona | reverse complement strand
AACTATCAGCCATGCAATGCAGGTCTTGAGGAATGTGTTTGGGAGAAACTTCAATAAACTGTGTTTAATTTGCTGCAAAATTCATGATGAATCTATTTCAAATGAAAAATTTCTTCTTTATTTCAAAACTGTTTAGAATTTTAAAGATGTTAATTGTCCCTTTGCCTTAGAAATGTTGTAAACATCATGCAACTCAAATTAAATTTGCATATACATTCATAATTTGTTACAAAGTACAACTAAAATTTTTCATTGAAATTGGACACATTTTCATAATTTTATCTCTGTTTTTCACCTCCATGGACTTGTAAACAATTTCCGAATGATTTTGTAGAGACATCATGTCTCAGAGACATATGCATAATCCTAGGAAAGGATATTACTGGTATGTCTGTTCATCCCTCTGTCAGTGTTTATATGTAAATTCAACACTTTTTTGGGTCTGACTCCAGTAAATAATCCATAGCCTTTTTGATAAGAAATATCAGAGCCTCATACTTAACTTGTCACAATTTGAGATTACCTATGAGGATTGGTACGTCATGACCCTTATTTAACGCCAGTTTTCAAGGTCATGTCATCAATATCACACTTTCTCAAAAGTAAATGGGTGTGCAATTCCATCTTCTAGGTTTTTCAAAGATAAGCTACAGAACAACATTTTGTTGTAAAATTGATGTTACTGTTCATTTATAAAAATATAAAACTCTGATAAATGCATTTCAATCAATTTGGCACTTGATATACAATCACAATCACTACAACGTTTACTTACGTCAATTCATGCAAGTTATGTAAAACATATCACTTTAGAAAAACTAATAGTTTTTTCATCATTGAAATCCTAATTATTGCATTTTACCATTTTGGTCTTTGGATATTTAACAAGTCCAACACAAGCTATAGCTTTTTCACATACTGAATTTAAGCTGTTATAGGGATTCAACCGAAATTATGATCAATATGATTTATTAGGAAATCATTCATTCACTTATTCATATTCAAAATACCTTTATTATCCACTCATTGTTTACTCATAAAGAATAATTAGTGACTAACATGTTCTGTCATGTGATAGGGAATTTTGGTGTAGTTAAATCTTTCATTACATTTATATAGAATAAATAAGCATATTGTATCTATACCATATTTGGAAGTGGTCAATCAGGTTTTTTGTGGGTGTGGAAGGGCAGTAAAAATCTGAGTTTTATTACCTTGTTAATTATGTTTTGCACAATGATTTTAAGATATCACTTGTGCGCCGTTTAAGCATTGAATGCTTATTTTTGGATGTCGTCGGTCCTATGACACACCAAGCGGTGCAGACAAATTGAATACCGCGCGTTAGCACGGTATGATAATTTGTCTGCACCACTTGGTGCGTCATAGGACCGACGACATCCAAACATAAGCATTCAATGCTTATATTTATATTCATACTGATGTCTATTTGTATGAAATATATGTGTATCGTTGCTGTAGAGCCAATATATACGCTCTCAGTCAGGGATATGAAACAAACATGGAACAGCAATATTAACATCTTATTTAGTTCGGTTCCACGACTAAAAATATAGTGCCAGAAACTCTGTAGAGAAAAAATCCCATTTTTTAAGGAATAGATATAATTTAATGATTATTTTTCAAAAGTACATATCAAATTGGTCATGTAAGATTAAACGTTTCATTTAATCTTACAAAAATAATTATACCCAAAACACGTGGAGACGTTTATATTTATGCACATGGCGCATGAATTATCAATTGAAAGTGTATTCATAGAAAATTGAACGTCGCAGATTTCAAATGCAAAGATAAGGGGAAATATTATATAAGACAATAATTTTCGTCATTTTCATTGGCTGAAAGTACATCACGTGACATTCGTCCTTTTCCGATATCGACGCGAAAGCGCGTCCGCGGAATATGATATCGCACGACTCGGCAGTATCAACAAAAACAGGTATTGTAAAGACATTGTACCAATGGGAATTTTTAAATAGAGAATATCAAAAATAATATTTTGCGAAATATTCTTCTATTTCATTCCCTTTATCTACAATCTTTGATTTTCGTTGTTTTAAAACTGATGTTGATAGCCTACTCTCCGTTCACTTAGTGCGTCATCAAGAGGCAGATGACGCCACAGTAAGCTGTGGAGCGAGATCGGCCTCTCTCTCTCGTCTATATACAATATGTACTGTAGAGTTGTTTTTTTTTAAAAATGATAAATAATGTCATATGTTAGTAGTGATTATTAAAATAGGGATAGCTTGAATTGGCAATTGATGCGTTTAGTATTTTAAAGATAGCAGATTATTTTGACGTCATAATGTACAATTTTCTGATTTTTTTGTCTAAACGAAATTTTTGACAGCCATAACTGTGCTGCGAGTGATTATATAATATAACTATATTATAGACTTCATTGCACGGTCAATATGTGGTTATATGGACCCATATCAAGTGATATCGACCGCAGACACATAAAGTGATATCGACCGAGCTTGCGTGGTCGATATCACTTTCTGTGTCTTCGGTCGATATCACTTGACATGGGTCCATATAACCACATATCGACCTACAATGAAGTCCATAACTGTATAATATACACTCAATGTAAATGTTAGACTGTGACTGTTGTAAAACAGTCTGTATATTGAATTCTGAAATCATCACTGGTTTCAAACATATAAGTTCGTTGGAAGGGGATTTTGGTTACCTTCTCATCTACAGTCAATGTACCGGCAAAGGATATGTAATGGGAATTTGCCGGCAATAAACGAGGATAATCACATGTCCACTTTAATCAGATTTCTTTAATGATGTAAATTTTTAGACTCTGCAATATAATATAATAAAATAAATATATCATAATTAGATAATATCAAGTCATAAAATACATTTATATATTATTACGATATAGTTATCTTTAAATACATTTCAGTTGAAATATACACATTTCACTATTCCCATATACATGATATAATTTACATTCTGTCCAAAATCATAAAGACACAAATAAGGGAAATAACTCTTACCAATTTTAACATACAAGAGTTATCTTTCTTTTACAATAAAATTATTAAAATATACAATTATTAATCAAACCAATTTATGGAATCGAGTCCGGTTCCAAACACCGTTCAATTTTCTTCTACTTATGATGTTAATTCATCTGAATATTAAATATACACTTAAATACATGTTCGTTACATATATTTCCTATTCACAATATAAAACACTTAAACATTTCCTTAGAAATATTTACTATTATATGTTAAGCTGTATTTCTTAATCTTGTCCATCAGATTTATCTATATGTGATATAATGAAAAATACACTTTTAATTATCAGATTTATCTACATCTGATATATACAATATTTACAAAGTATTTCCTTCTAAATTCTTCATCCTGATAGTTCATATTATAAACTCATCTTTCTATAATGTTAGTAAATTGTTAAATTAGAAACTTACATTGTCTGGATGTCTTCAGGTCTTCAGAATGAAATATTTAACAATCATGAAACAAACTTCTCTGTTCAATATCTAAGAGTGGTCTACCTGAATACTATTCACAAGACAATAAAAACTCTTGACCAATAAAACCCGAGAATTTTCAATATCAACCAATGAATGTAAAATGTTTGAATGTGTGTGTGTGGATCTAAAGGGGTGGAAAGCTCTAACTAAATACCTTGTTAGTAGAAGAAATAATTAGAATTTATTTTATTTATTTGATAAAAACTTTTATTATTTACTACTTTATTAATCATATATTTTAGTTTTATTTATTACTTTTTAATTAAAAACACATCTACTACAGATATATGACCCTATGATAGTATTTATCTTTAAGTCTGTATGTAGCTGATACTTCAATATCAAGAATTTGATTATCATTTATATTATATATATAATAATTTGGCAGCAAATAAATTCTTTTAATAGAAAAAAAAATTATGATACAGGCTTACAGGCTCAGGAATGTCAAATGGAAACTCACAATTGGGTACCAGATACAGGTTTTGTGATTGTCTTATCATGATTAAAGACATGTAATCCCAAAAAGTTTATTTTGTAATCTCTTCAGTATTTCAACAGGGTGAAAATTCATTCAGCTATATAATCATCCCAGTAGCATTAAAATCATACATATAAATGAACTAATAATTTTTTTAAAATAATTACTGTTGTTTTGTAAATATTAAAACTTATAGTTAAAACACTTTTACTTTAATTTATTCGGGGGGGGGGGGGGGGGGGGGGGGATATCAGATAAATTGCCAACATGATAAATCTATAACAGAAAATTTTGTCTTAACTTTTTTTAGTAGCTTTCAACTGTTCAATAAGAAGATGATGGCTTTGACAACTGACTTAGAAATAGTTACTGAAGAATACACGATACATGTACATGTATGTGAATATCCACTTCAGGCACTGAAAATAAGCATATAGTTTTCATGAACTGTATATAACTGCTCCTCTTTTGTCCCAATATCTCGTCTATGCAGATATTTTATCATTTGTAACATATACCTACATGTTTATAAGTCACGTTTACCGTATTAGGGAATATTCGGGATATTTACAATTTTGGCGCATGCGCAACATCACTACCGGTTTTTAAACTCACCCGTCCCCGAGGTATATGCAGGTCTCACAACACTATTTTTCCGAAAGTTCAAAACATGGCTGAGGCAAAATAATTCCCGAATTCCCCTTCGTTTTTAGGGGTTTTCCGCCAGCGACTGGGACTGTATTTTTTTATGAGATGAAAAGCAACGTGTAAAATGCCTGATTTTCCCACTTTTGTAAAAATACGAGGTCACTTGAATTTTTGATGCCAGTTGTTTCGACTTTGATGTAAACAAACTCTCGTGCCTTTGTGGATGGCTGTGTGTATTTGAGAGGTATAATAGTAGTATCATACAGGATTTAAGAACCTCGATATGGACCTTGATCTGATTGGCTGCTCACTAACCTTATTTTGTTAAGCGAACCCTCATTGGCTAATGATGGTAGCTCTACTTTCAAATCCTGTAGATCTGACAACAAGCTAGGAGCTCAAAATCCTGTTGATTATTTTTGTAAATGTAATGCCCATGATATGCCAAGATTGCAACTTTAGATTATGATGGAGTAGGCAAGGTTCTTAGATATGGTCAGTATAGGGAAGACAAGGTTCTTAGATATGATTATTAAAGAGAAGACGAGGTTCTTAGATATGGCCAGTATACAGAAGTCAAGGTTCTTAGATATGATTATTATAAAGTAGACAAGGTTCTTAGATATGGTCAGTATAGGGAAGACAAGGTTCTTAGATATGATTATTATAGAGAAGACAAGGTTCTTAGATATGGCTTATATAAAGTAGACAAGGTTCTTAGATATGGCCAAAATGTAGCGTAGCACAATCTAACGTCTTTAAGTGCATTGAGACAACATAATATATATTGAACTGTTTAAAAAAGACTGTGCTTTTTAAAAATAAATTAAGGAATAATTGTTTTCCATTCATTTGATAATGTAGGAATTTTATTCTCACTGTAGTGAAAGTTAATAAAGGAAAATCATTAGTCAATGAGGGCTCGCTTAACTATGGAGGGTAGTGGGCAGCCAATCAGATCGAGGTCCTTATCAAGGTTCTTAAATCTAATAATACGTTACTATTATACCTCTGTATTTTGCTACTAAATTGTTTAGGAACTATTGCTTTAAAAGTTGTAAAGAGGGATTTTCCCAGAAGTTTGTTTTAAACTCGCTACCCGTGTCTAAATTTGCGTAATTTTGGTAAGAATATATAGTAAAAATTAATAGTGTTGTGCAACCTGAAGTGCCGACATTTCAAAATGGCGGATGAATCAAATTCAACCTCTTCAAAGGTAAATAAAATTATTTTAAATTAATCATTAAGTAACTCACGAATGAAGAAAAATAGATTGTTACAACTTATAGGTACCAAACCTTTACAATACAAGGTTTAATATCTTTATTTTTGACTCTATAACCCCAGGGACCTATATACTAACTTAGTATATAGGTCCCTGATAGTGATAACCCTTGAATTATAAAACCCATGTTTGAGGCCATCTTACTATATAATATTACATGAGATGTTTGTATTGGCTACATGAAGACTATACCACTGTCTTCTGTTACATTCGTCAATAATAATATCTTTCACTGCGATCTCTAACGACAACGCCTGGGCAAAGAGAAAATTCGGACTGTGCACATTTATCCAAACGAATTTTTTTCCACAGTAACCTCTGGACCCACAATGCAACTCTTATTGCATCTTGCCGCAAACTACGTTCTCACAGTAACAACAAAAGTTCACATAAACTCACCTTTGATTTAAAGAATATTGCATACAGATACAGAAGTAGAGTAAATGTCCTTTGTTAAAATTTTGCACTTTTCAAACTTCGATTATGTAAATTCAGCTAACATACGACCTCATATGATGTCACAGTCAAGAGGTTCCAAATCCCTCGTGCGGTTTGAAGAGGCGGATCTTGAAGAACTGTGCTCGCCCCAACAGTCGCACCGTCAACATATTATGTTATAAAAGAACATCATCTGATATCTGTTACATAGGGCATGAGATGTCTGAACTCAACAGGAGTATTGTCATTCATTACTGATATCTGTTATATAAGACAGGATATGTCTGTACTGAACTGTTTATCATGTCATTACTGATATCTGTTATATGGGACATGAGATGTCTGAACCGAACAGGAGTATTGTCATTCAATACTGATTTCTGTTATATGAGACATGATATGTCTGTACTGAACTGTTTATCATGTCATTACTGATATCTGTTATACAGGACATGAGATGTCTGAACCGAACAGGAGTATTGTCATTCATTACTGATATCTGTTTTATAGGACATGATATGTCTGTAATGAACTGTTTTATAATGTCATTACTGATATCTGTTATATAGGACATGAGATGTCTGTTCTGAACAGGAATATTGTCATTCATTACTGATATCTGTTATATGAGACATGATATGTCTGTATTACAGACATATCATGTCTCATATAACAAAAATAAACTGTTAATCACGTCATTACTGATATCTGTTATATGGGACATGAGATGTCTGTACCAAATAGGAGTATTGTCATTCAATACTGATATCTGTTATATAAGACATGATATGTCTGTACTGAACTGTTTATCATGTCATTACTGATATCTGTTATATGGGACATGAGATGTCTGTTCTGAACAGTAGTATTGACATGGAAAACTGATATCTGTTATAAAGGACAGGATATGTCTGTAATAACTGTTTTTCATGTCATTACTGATATCTGTTATATGGGACATGAGATGTCTGAACCGAATAGGAGTATTGTCATTCAATACTGATATCTGTTATATGAGACATGATATGTCTGTACTCAACTGTTTTTCATGTCATTACTGATATCTGTTATATGGGACATGAGATGTCTGAACCGAATAGGAGTATTGTCATTCAATACTGATATCTGTTAAATGAGACATGATATGTCTGTACTGAACTGTTTATCATAGGGATGCAGGGCTCACACTGGCTTAAAATTTTGTGTCGCAGCCTTTCGCGTAATAAATCATTTTTTTCTATCATAGTGTTTATCAGCATACTAGAATACTAGTTTTAGATCCTACATGTACATATTATACAATTTGATTTGATGAAAACAAAAGTTGGCACAACTGTTAAAAAGAAACTTAGAACAATACATTGTAAAAGGAAAACTTGAATGAAGTGTCTTTTAAGTTGAGATGTGCCTTTTATCTCTTTTTATATTAGCAAAACGCTAGAGTCATAATCTCATAAAATATCTCTGATTTTTCAGGACTTTCTTGAAATTGAAAGGTGATCCCAAGTTAAACCTTTGGAGAGTCTCAACTCTGAAACATCCTAAACAACAGGACAGTGATTCTTGCGGCGTTTACTGTTTGATGGTCAGTACCTTTTGTTTTTAAAAAGTCTAATCTTTTACTGGAATGAGAATATGAAAAGATAATTTTAAATAAAATTGTTTTGTTTGTGAAAATTAAGATGTACAAAAACATAAATATGTTCAGTTTCCTATGTTTGGGTTCCTTTTTTTTGTTTCAAGTTTGCAGAAAAATATGCAGGTGGAATTTGTCTTGACTTTGAGTCATCCAAGCCTCAAGAGCTTGTTTTTGCCTACAGGCAAAAAATTCTTCAGACAATTGTACAGAATCCTGGTAAGTAAAACCATTGTTCTGTAGATTTTGAAATGAAGATTTTCATCTTCAAAATGGTATGCAATCACCTTATTAATGATGGAAAAAGCAAAATAAAAGTTATAAACACCAGTGGCAAGTATCCTAAGAAATTGATGATCAGTTCTGGGTGTAGTAAATCTGAAGAAGATTGAGACAACTGGTTCTTATCGATCAATGGGAACCTAGAGGAGAAACATGGTGCAAGCAGTACCTTACCCAGTCTCCATCTCTAGATAAGAGAAAGTTAAAGTACTGTGTGATATACCCTCAGACAGAGGTGTCTTAATAATCATTGCAATCATTAACTCAGACACCGTAAAAGGAAAGCCTATACATCCCTTGTAAGAACCTGATACACATTGCATAGGAAATATCTTTAAAATCTTCTTAAGAACAACTACTGTAAAACCAATTTTTATCTGCTAGTTCCACGAGCAACTCCAGCTCACCAATATTTATCGTCGAGAACCAAACATATATATGGGGATCGTATGTTGGATGATGGTTGACGAAAAACATTGTTTAAACTTTAACTATCGACCTCTTATCAGCTGCTAATGAAGGTTAGATAGTTTTCGATAGACACTATTTTTGCAAGAGTTATTTCCCATTGGTTGCTATGTAGGAGGCATACAAGCCCAAATTCCTTCATTTTCCAACCAATTTAAACTTGTATTACTGGGCAATTGGGTGAAGATAACACAATTTTTCTTAAGAATTTGTGTTAACACAATCTTCCTTTGATTCATAATTTTCAGGATTTTAGTATTTCAAGATATTGGCCCTTATATTGTTGCCATACAAGTTTAAAATTGGTTGCTCAAAGAGAAAATTTAAATTTGGAATATTTCTTTTAACTTACTTGTGACAATACATGCACTATTTTATTGATATTACAGATGAAACATTGATTTTAAAACTATGCCGAATATGCGGTGGAGAAGAACCACGTGGGAAAAAGAAGAGCAAGGAAATTGACTGGGTAAAACATAATGTTCATGTAAAGACACCCTCTTCAAAGGGGAGATAATTGAGATAAAGTAAGAATTGGGTGAGGTCATTAAAAATCTTCTGCTCAATGAACATTGAGCCAGAAAGATGAAAGTTAAAGGAAAGCATCCTGACATGGTGTAGATTACAATTTGTTGAAATCACGACCCCCTGGGGATGGGTGGGGCCTAAGGAGTGATCAAAGTTTTACATTGGAATACAATAGGCTGATCAAAGTTTTACATTGGAGTGCATAGGGTAAATCTTTAAAAGTCTTCTTCTCCAGAATAGCAAAGCCACTTATATATTAATCTTTTCAATATTAGCTGATTTGCCAATGTGCACAGGTGAGCGTAAAGAATACATGTCAGCTTTAACTTATGTTTTCGTAGTTTTAATTATCCCTTGACCATTCTTCATTAATGTTAATTTAAATAATGTTTTTCAGATGACTTTTACATACACATTATCTTTGAGCAGTCTAATCTGTAATGTTTTTTGTAATCATGTTTTACTTTCAGATTGGATGTGAAAAATGTGGCATGTTTTGGTGTCATTTCATTTGTATGAAGACATCAGACACATATTCCAAATTTATTGCAAAGAAGTGGATTTGCAGATTTTGTTCTTGAGTTTACAGACAGTCTATCTTTTGGAGGAAGAGTTCCACTAGATCTAGGACAAGGACACCTCGTGTGTATTCTTCTTGGAGCACTCTAACTTAATGAGTTCAGAATTCACGTTAAACTATTGTGAATGATAATCAACACTCATGTACTTGTCATCCTGCAGTTAAAAAAGAAAAGATTTTTTTTTGGCATTCATGACTAAACTTTATATGCAAATGACATCTTTTATTTTGAGTTGCAGAAAATATCTTCAGTTTTTCACTTTAATGATGCATATAAAGTTTTTATAAGATAAAAAAAATTGTGTATCAAAAAGATAGAAAATAACAGAGTTTCAGTTGTGTAATTGTTGTAAAATGTACCATCAGAATTGATTGAAACATATCATAATATTCTATACACAGAGCAATTGCGCGGTAATTGATTTATTTGTCTGATTATCGTAATTTAGTTCTAAGAACTTCACTGTTTTTGAGTATATGGAAAATGTGATTAATGTGTCGTATATATCTTTTATGTTCATTATCTTCATAACAACAAAATGGCAAAGAAAAAGATTTGATGATTTAAGTTAAATTAGAGAGAATAATAATATAATGAAGGTGGAGATGCTAGTACATATATTTTTTTTCGCAGGTTCAGTCCCAACAGTACTGTAAAAGCCATGAATGAGTAACCTTTGTACGATCTAACGAGTTTTCTCTTATTGTTTTTTTGGCTTCAGGTATGATTAATAAAGCATTTGTATTGATGATATTTAGCCGCATTGCATGATCATTGAATCAGAGTCTAAGTTTTGATGTTTATTCTCTGGACATTATTGCTAGTCAATCTTACTACTACCTGTAGAGAGTTTATGTACAAATACTTGTTTTATGGGAATGTACTCATGTATATCTTCACCACAGTTGATAGTTTTGAAGTGTTTCTCAATATTGATAGTGCTGATGTTTTTATTTTATGCACATTCTAATTTTTAATCTTATTAAAATGTGTATTTATTCGTTTTTAATCATCATAAGAGATTGACATTTTAAATTGTAAAAGAATAAATTTGAAATAGAATTGTTGTATATAATGCATTTGAACACTGAAATATTTCAATGTTAAGAAGTCAATTAAAAGGATATTGATAATAATTCTGCTTGTTTTAGTTGGCTTTAATGGGGAACATGCATCTGGACATTTACACCCACAATCATTTATCTTCAGGCCATCTTTAAGAAATTGTTTGGCTGTCCTCTCCCGATCGACCGACTAAAAATGGCCCGACTCAAAACTTTTTTTTAACATTCCAGGGCATGATAATTTTTTTTTCTTTTTATTCCTCATTCTGTCAACAAATACATGTATATTGAAGTTTTCTGGAAAAAGGATTTTACCACCTACCTACCCACCGATTGATTATACCCTGAGTCAAGGTAGGGCAGGCAAACATTATTTTAAAGATGGCCTCAAGCATAATTTACAGAAATATATGAAAAGTATATAAAGCATAACTGTAAATGAGACAGTCATGACCAAAAGAACAACAACAAAAGAAAACCAGGTCCGCATGCAACCTACAGAAATCACTAAAGTGAGAAATTGCTGCATTTCATAGTATATTGCTGCATTCTGAAATTTCATAAAAATCCTTACAAAGATACATAGCGGGTTCCAATATATGTTCTACCAAGCCTCTTTCTTTACTCCACACTAAAAGATTGACAGCAGTAAAGGAGAAACTTCATGAGTACTGTGCAACAATATATTTGAGAAGTAGTGTAAATCAGATATTGATACTTAAAAATTCCAAGAAACTTTTGGAAAATTTGAAACCACAAAATTTTACCAAAATCAGTAACATAAAAACTTACAACTTTTCAACTCTATATACAACCATTCCCCACGATAAATTAAAAGTCCAGGCTTTTTGACATTATTGAATGCTGTTTTTTCAATCGTAATGGAACTCGTAAATTTACTTACCTTCTCATTGGCCATTTGCAAAATTATTTGGTTAAAAACATTCTGATCGTACACACAAGTAGATACTCTGAAGCTGATTGATAATATTTATGTGGTTTTTGGAGACCAGGTTTTCAACAATCTGTTGAATTCCCATGGGTACCAATTGTGCCCCGTTATTAGCAGACCTATTTTTGTACTTATATGTAGAGAATTATTCAAAATCTTATACATGAGAAAAGAAATCTTGCTGTAGCCTTCAACTCGACATTTAGATATATATGGAGGACGTCTTTCAAATTAACAAAAGTGTTTTCCATTCATACGTCGACACCATATATCCCAGTGAGCTTGAAAGAAAAGATACATCAGAGTCTGACACCTATTTGAATATTTTACCAGAAAAAGACGTTCAAGGTAATCTGACAACAAAGCTTTATGATAAATGTGATGACTTCAACTTTTCAATCGTCAACATCGCTTACTTATGCAGCAATACATGTATATCCTTATCACCTGCGTATAGGTGTATGTCTCTCAGTTGATTCGAAACGCAAGAGCATGTTCTACCTATGATCACTCTCTCACACACACACACACACACACACACACACACACACACACACACACACAATAATGGTCAATCAATAGGTAACTCTAGTTATTCTTTTAAGACACATTAGTTTAAATGATTACAAAATTTGGAAGGAGGAGTGAACACATGCTGAACAACTAATTATCTGATTATGTACTCATGTTAACCAATACTTATATTTTAAGTGAAAGTGGAAAATCAAACTACATGAATACAATCAGTTTTATTCTATTAATGATATTATAAACAACACTTATAGAGTATATTTTCTATTAATATGTGCATCACAAAATATTCATTTTAAGAGTAATCGAAAGTAATCGAAAAAGTAATTATAATTACACTGAAATTTTTAGCCGTAATCGATTAAATTACGATTACAAGTAATCGAAAATCTCTTCAATTACAGATTACTGTCGATTACTTGAAAAAGAGTAATCATTACAATTGATTACGATTACTTGATTACGATTACCCATGTCTGATTTAGATATATGAAATACTAATTTGTACCATATGTAGTCATTGTACTGCGTTTTATATCGTAATTTTTAGAAGAATACTCATTTTCCAATAGTTATAACTGCTTATGTTTCAAAGAAAAGAAAGATACAGGTAGACGTAATGAATGTATAAAACACAGACATTTAAAATACATTTAAAGCTATGATGCTTTGTGAGTATTCTTCCTATACCGGACATCACGAAAGAACAATGGCTTTCTCTTGTCATTATACCTCCCTTGAAAAGCGTGTGTGATTGGTATGTAAGTCCGCCTGTCTGTACGTCCGTCCGTCCGTCTGTTACGCTTTGGGGTACCCATCTCTTATCTGCAATTCCTTCTATACCATCGAATGAAATTTAATGAGACTTTCACAGATTCTTTATTACTTAATGCCATTGTGCATCTCCTATTTGACTTTTTGATCTGACACTTAGTTCGGATCTACCAGCGCAAAACATGGACTTGGCCATTATAACCATATGGAGGTTGGGGGGGGGGGGGGGTATCATTTAGTGAATTCATTGCTCACAGTACTTCTAGTTTGATACCACTTACAGATGTGAAATGTACATGAAACTTTTCTTAACACTTCGCACACATAACTTTGGTGTATGTAAAGTGTATATGTAAGTTTGCAATGACTGAGTTCTAAGAAATAGGGGAATCAACGTTCCTGTCTTCAAATTTCATTTATATGCAGCAGCGTTTTCATGTACAAGAAAAATAACTCTGGGGTTGGTAGTTTGACTTTCTTACAGAAAGCCTGCTTAACTCTCCACAGTGCAAGTGTAACACAGAAGCTATGCTTGGTGAACTCTTCTCTCATTTTATGGTCTTGGACCTGGCTTCTCTGCAATTATAGGGTGAAAGCATTCTTTCTGTTTTCAAATTTTATTTTTGATGTACCTGTTGGGAAATAAAAAGTGCATCTATGTTTTGCAATCCATCACCAATGCAAGTCTTACGTACCTTTTTCTATATCCCCCGCTTGAAAAGTGGGAGGGTATATAGTGTTCGGGATGTCCCTCCGTCCGCATGCAACCTACAGAAATCACTAAAGTGAGAAATTGCTGCATTTCATAACACATTGCTGCATTCCGAAACTTCATAAGAATCTTTACAAAGATACATAAGCGGGTTCAAATATATGTTATACGTCCCTCCATCTAGCTGTCCATCCATCCGATACGCTTTGGGTACCCATCTCTTATCCGGAACTCCTCTTATACCACTGAATGAAATTTAATGAGGCTTTCACAGATTCTTTAATACATAGTGCCATTGTGCACCTCCTATTTTACTTTTTGATCTGACACTTAATACGGGTCTCCCAGAGCAAAACATGGACTTTGCCATTATAATCATACGGGAGGCGGGGGTATCATTTAGTGAGCGCAGTGCTCAAAGTACCTATAGCACTTTTTGATATGACACTTATTTTGGGTCTCCCAGCGCAAAACATGCACTGTACCATTATAATCGTATGGGTGGTGGGAAGGGGGTATCATTTAGTGAGCCCAGTGCTTACAGTACATCCAGTTTTTAATGTTTTTTATATGTTAACATTTTGATAAATCATTGGCACCAAACTCTTTTCTCTTAGGCATTTGCAAGGAAATACGGCAACCATCTGATAGAAATATTTTCAGATTCATTTTGCAGGGACACCGAAGAAGTCGATGCTGTGAGTAACATGATATCTGTAAATGTCATAAATATGCTTTTTACATGTACAGTGAAAAAAAAAACCGTATCAACTGTTTCAGGGGTGAATTTTTCAGTGTTTTTGGCAATTTTTTCACTGTACAATCCATGTAAATCTGACATTTACAGATATCATGTTACTCACAGCATCGACTTCTTTGGTGTCCCTGCAGATTTCCATCGATCAGTTCTACTTCGATCTTGTAACTCTTTTTAACACTTTGCAATTTCTTAATTCACGTGAAATCATCATCATTGTGTATTTCGTATCATTTCATCATACATAAAACAAATTCACATAATTATATATAATAGTTTGACAGACAATATTTAAAAAGAAGAAATTTATATAGATGTGTAAATAAATAAATATTCATGCAGGTAGCCAAATTTTTAGAAATATAATTTCACTGTGAATAGTTCATGAATACCAGGATAACCCCATTAAAGCTAGAGAGCTTATTTCCAATGGGATCCTATCTTAAATAAGGTAACAATGCAGTGTTTCATCATTAAAGCACTATAAAAATTGTTTCGCAGTATAATTTAAGCATGGTGTTCCGTAAACATTAAAATGGATTTAGTTTGACAACATTGAAAATCCAAAAGGAATGTCTATTAAATTAGGTTAAATCATATGCTCCATTATATTTTCCCGATTGCAAGACATCTGGGATCATATTATTGGTCAATGGTACGGCAACGAAACCACAAATCTCACCTAAAAACGGGATCTAGGTCCCAAGGTATTGCAATGTAGATTACTCCTGTTGAATAGGACATATTTTATCTAATCGAACAGACCACAAATCTGACCAAAAACAGGGTCTTGGTCTCAAGTTATGGCACTATAGACCACCCCTGGTGAATAGGACATATTTTACGTAATCGAACAGACCACAAATCTGACCAAAAAACGGGGCCTAGGTCCCAAGTTATGGCACTGTACATTACCCCTGTTGAATAGGACATATTTTATCTAATTGAACAGACCACAAATCTGGGTCTAGGTCCCAAGTTATGGCACTATAGACTACCCCTGGTGAATAGGACATATTTTATCAAATCAAACAGACCACAAATCTGACCAAAAAAAGGGGCCTAGGTCCCAAGTTATGGCACTATAGATTACCCCTGTTGAATAGGACATATTTTATCTAATCGAACAGACCACAAATCTGACCAAAAACGGGGTCCAGGTCTAAGTTATGGCACTATAAATTACTCCTGTTGAATAGGACATATTTTATCTAATCGAACTGCCCAAAAATCTGACCGAAAACGGGGTCTAGGTCCCAAGGTATTGCAATGAAGATTACCCCTGCTGAATATATATATATATATATATATATATATATATATATAAATATATAAATAATAACCTTCAGAAGCAATTCTCCCATTATATCATTTCACATTTTGGATCAAAGGTTATTCAGTATATGACACTGAAAAACATCATCTTTTGGCCATTTCTGAAGAAATATTCAGGATTAAGAAAAACAAAGCAATTTGTGACATTGTAATGCATTGACTGCCAATAAGTATTACATAATTTTTCGTGGATATGCAGTCACTATATTTCCAAGTGATATTTAATGCACTATCAAGAAAAACTAAGTATTTTTTTTAATTTATTAATCTTAACGCAAAACCCATTTACAATTTCTAACTATCCTGGGTCATGATAGTTAGCATAACAAGTTAGAATAACAGAATAACAAATAATAATTATAGAATTTCTACAAATGTCACAATCGTATTTTTGAACATACATGTTTTCGATAACTTCAGAAATACATGTATATCCTTATTGGTTTTATATTACTTTTTACATAAGAAAATAACATATTATTTGTTTCAGTTTTGTTCTGACATCACAAAACACCTTACAATTATAAATCTTATATGCTTGGAAAGACACAACGGTATTAAAAAATGTATTTTGGAATTCCATTCAGAATAAACCCTAAGATTACATGTTTCTACTGTACATCAAAATGTAACACATAGCTCAGATTTTTCCACATCTGAACATATTCACAATCAAGAATTAAATATCTAATATCTTCAATTTCATCACACATATTACAAAAAGCAGATGATCTATATTTACATTTAAAGAAAACTGTTACATTTATTTTATATTTAACAGATTGTACCTTATTAAATCATATATTCTTTTGTCATAGAGATCTTTTACTTTGTTCCTACTATGAAGTTATGATTCTTCTTCTTCTTTTTTTTTTTTGATTGACTTTCATTTTCTAATAACAACTACAATTGAACCAAAATCCTTCCTGTATTTTTCTTTTTGAATTCCTTCATAATTTGCCAGCTTATCATAACAAAACAGTGAAGTGACAGTATTTATTGTACAGGTCCTAATAAATGCTCCAATATGTATGCTATTTCTATCAATATACAATGTCAAAACCAACATACAAAAGGAATTACACTTTTCACACATAAAAATTATGTCTCATTCTATATTTAGTTTTTATGATACATGATAAATTTGTTTATGTAATATGACATCGGTATCAATGGAGATAAACATGTATCCATTGCATTCCTTTCAAACACCTTCATTAACAATGTAAATTGGTATAATGATTTAATATGGACACAAGGGTTCAAGTATCATTGAAATGGCAATATTTCATTACAGTTTTGATATAACCTCACGATTTTGACCCCATAAATAAAATTTACAGTGCTTCATAAAGTTTGCTTGATTCACATAAGACAAAGAACCTTTAATTCTCTGTAGTCTGGAGTTCGATTGTTCTACAACTTGAGAATTCAAGAGTGCATACTGAGGGTAGCTTTTAAGTTCAAAACTTGGGCCGCATGCTGAAAAAAATATATATATGTGAAAGAATTATCATTCTCAATGTTGTTTAATACAGACCTTTATGAGGCCCCTGGATCATGAAACATCTTTAGCTTAAGTCAAAATGTTTATGTTGTACTAAAATATTACAGAAGTCAAGCAGTCCAAAATTTAAATATTTTTCAATACTTTGATTGAATAAGTAGTGACTCTTTGATTTAATGAGATCCAGTATTATTAACATAAATAAATTTATGCAATTTTGTTCTTATGATGAAACCTTGCATGTGAAAGGATTTATTTTATCAACATTGCTCCAAAAAGAGTTTGGGATTTCCAAATTGTCTGCAATCTATTAAGTAAATAAGAAAATGCACAAGTTTGTGACGTCACAATTAGCATTTAGGACGCCATATGAGAAAAATGATCATTAGTATATTCTTACTGCATGGAACTCCTATGATTTATGGAGGATGAATTTTAATTTTTTAACTGTACCTTGTGCTTTAGAGATTAAGTTAACAATTATTAAACATATTACTGGCAACTGATAATTTGACTCAGGTGTGATCCTGGGGCCAGATAAACTTTCAACTAAGTCTTTTACAAAACACTGAGATACTTTAAAGAAACATTGTCCAGCCAAATTTATTCACACATGTTACAACTCATTATGTCAGATTTGAATTATATTAATTTTCTTTATGAACTATTTTGCACAATTCACAATATTAAACATGTAGCTCTAGATTCTTACAAAGATTTATTTTTTTCTTTTTAATCTTCAGAGCTTATATCAAGAAAACAAGAGAAGTTGCTCACCTTTATGATTTTTAAAATGTAAGCCATCTACCCGAAATGCAGTTTCAACAAAAAACGTGGGATCCCTGTTCAAACAGTATACTTGCAGTGTGCATGCATTATCATAAATAACCAGTTTTGGAGCTGAAAATATAAAGCAGACTGACAGAAATTCTGGTCAGGATTTTGAATGGCTAGTACTACCCTGTTTTCAAATATAAGCAATATATAAGGAACACACCTCTATGATGTAAATAAAAATGTTTGTGTGTTCTTAGAAAGAAAATTGTTAGGATATGCAAATGGAAAAAAAGATTGACTATTCATTGAGGACACATACCTTGTTTGAACCTTGTCCTTAACAGGGTGAAAGGAACATCTGGTGATTCATGCAGTTTCATAACTTGAAACCCATAACATACTCCTTGAAAATAATCATCAATAATAAACAAATAATTGTTACTGAAACCTATAACTTACCCTTTCAAAACATTTATCAATAATGTACTGATAATTCCATATCAAATATTCTTCGTTAAAACAAAATATTACAGTGAAACAGGTGACATACAAAATCATTTCATAATATCTGTAATTTAATTAAAACATTTTTTAAAAATATTTCTTTTCATATTAAACTTTGTTTCCTCAAAAATCATCAATACATATTTTTTTAAACTATACAATTAATTTTTCTTGATAAATTCATTGAAGTCTACATTTATTATTAAAATCAATATTTCAAGTTTCCAGTGTTTCATACTTCCTTTCAAGAAAATTCAATTAATTATAAAAGTTACAGAAACACAATATTTAAAATCTTCATAATGAATATGTTTGAAATATATTTTTTCTGTTCTTACCATGAGGACAAAACACCATGAAAACTCCTGGTAGAAGAGATGGATGGCCTTTGGAAAATTTATTGCACAAGTCTTCTTTCACTTTCGATCCATGTTTGCAAATGAACCTCTTCTCCTAAACTGGGGCAATGAAGGGAAAAAACTTAATTCATCATCCTCATTGGCTTCCTCCGATGGACACATATCTTTTAAAAAAGGATCAAAAACCTTCTGTTGGAAGTATGGGAGGCAGTTGTTAAATTCTGTAAAGGGAAATTGCTCTTTCATTCTTCTCAGAAGTTTAAAAATGACAGGAACCACTGTTTGTAATCTTTGTAAATGCTCATCATTCTGTAAGATGCATTCTTTCTTTGCAAATTCCTTGTTCAGAAAAGCAAAAAAATCCTCACTGGGTGGCAGGAAACTGCAAAATGGATAAGGGGAGGCAAAAACCTTTATTAGATCCCTCCAAATATCACTGACAAAATATCTCCCTCCTCTTTTTACACTCTCCTTGAAAATCACATCCAAGAAACTAATCAATGACCTATCTTCATTTTCAATCTCTTCTAGCTTGAACAGCTTTTCTTTCTGGTCATGTAAAAGTCCTTTTACAGGTTTTACGTACTCCATTAGCATTAACCTAATTGCTCTGGAAAAAAGAGTGTGCTCTTTCACCCTGAAATTATTTAAAAAATGAAATTTAAGAATACAGAGAAAAATATCAATGACATAATACATATGTTATGACAAGCAAGAATCACACAGATGTCTTATTTGAATTTCATAACAAGCAAACAAATACAGAATGAATAATTCCTTGACATTATGTTGTAACCACTTATAAGTACTGATTTCAGACTGTCTTAAATGTATACAGAATCTTTTATTTATACCTGGTATTTATTTATCAATATTCTATCATCTAATCTTTTTAAAAACTGTCGTTTTCAAATAATATGTAACAAACAGAAACTGAACCGTGTTTATATGCTATTTTGGATGACACTCCATATATGCAATATACAGTAAATCACCTGTTATTTGCAAGGTTTATTTTTGCGTAATTACGCGAGATAGTGTGCTTTCGAAAATGTTCATTCTCTTGTATATTAGTATTCCTTAACATTATATAGAGCAATAACCACAATTCTTGAAAACTATGTCTCACTGATAAAGGGGTAGTGAATATCTTGCAAAATAAGGTGTCAGGAAAATTTAGTGATCAACAGTAGATTCCAGAATACATTATGTGCTCATCAACTAAAAGTTGGATGACAGCAAAGCTGTTTGTAAAAAAAGAATTTAGATGTATCTCCCGGATCATTTTCTTCCCCTGATACTTTACAGTCAAGAAAGATCCAGAACTAACATGTTATTTCCTAGGGCACTGATTGCTCAAAAGATATCAACCAAATACAATCACACATTGAAAAAAATTCCAGCTATTGATGGCAAGATAGGCCAAGGGTTTGAAAGAAATGCTGGTGAAGATGTTGTGTTTGTGTTTGTTGAAAATTACAAGAATATGAAAATCTTGATAATCCTAAAAGAGCAAAGTTTGGCAAGGGCAGTTATCATAAAAAATTTGAAACAGTTAAAATTGTGATAGTTCTTGATGTAAATGTTGCAGTAATGATTTATAATATCCAATCATCTTTAAAAATGTAGGTCAGATCCAGCACTTGAAGCAAGCCTGGTAGTGTGCATCCTTATATGCATCATTTATGCAAGTTTGGTCAACATAGGGCTAATAGTTTCTTGGAAATGAGACCTGCTTCAAAAACTTTGACCTGGTCACTCATCCAGAGAATGTAGGTCAGATCCAGCACCCGAAGCAAGTCCAGTAGTGTCCATCCTTAGATGTATCATCCATGCAAGTTTAGTCAATATAGGTCTTATAGTTACTTGGAATTAGACATGCTTAGAAAAATTTAACCTGTTTCAAAAACATTAACGGGTCTTTCTTCAGCTGAAATTGCAGCATCTGAAACTTTAACTGGTACAAGAAGACATACTAGAAGCATCTTCCATGCATCTCTCATTAATGTAGGGCTTAGAAGTACTTGAAATGAAATCTGCTTTAAAAACTTTAGCCTGGGTTGCTCACAGTATCACATAAGCTCCCCCCAATTCCATTGAGGTGAGCTATAAAATCATAACAATTAAAAATAGTCAATAAACAACTGTAATCAGATAAGCCCACTTAAGCCTTTGACTTGGATAAGCTAAAAAAAGCTAGCAAAATATAATACTTAACCCTCCCCCCTTTAAAAAAACATAGATAATCAAAGATTACGAAGCTCACCTCGACGAAGGTTGTCTATAAGTAAGGCAAATTTCACATCATATTTTTTCTAGTTAGTGTTCATCCCAAGATCAATATCCATACAAGTTTGGTTTAAGAAGGACTTATAGTTACTTGGAAATAGACCTGCTCAAAAAACTTTTAACCTGTTTACTAATCAAGAAAATTTTGGTCAGCATGGAAGTTTTCATCCTAAGATGGTGGCACCATCCATGCAAGTTTGATCATAACATGCCATAATATTATATAGCTACTCCAAAAACATTACCCTGGTCACTCATGTGGAAAATGTAGGTCAGATTCAGAATCCAAAACAAGTCTGAAAGTGTCCATCCTAAGATACATCATCCATGCTAATTTGATTAAAATATGGCTAAAATTCACTCATCTGGAAAATCTAGGTCAAATTCAGCATCCGAAGCAAGTGTGGTAGTGTCCATCCCTGGATGCATCATCCATGCAAGTTTGGTCCAGGTACGGTTTATAGTTACTTGGGAATGGACTGCTCCAAAAACCTTAATCTGGTTACTCATCTGGAAATCTAGGTCAGATCCAGCATCCGAAGCAAGTGTGGTAGTTTCCATCCCTAGATGCATCATCCATGCAAGTTTGGTCCAGGTAGGGCTTATAGTTACTTGGGAATGGACTTGCTTCTAAAACTTTAACCGTGATGCCGACGCTAACGTTCAGCACAGACATATCATGTCCTATATAACAGATATCAGTATTGAATGTCAATATTACTGTTCAGAACAGACATCTCTTGTCTTATATAACAGATATCAGTAATGACATGATAAACAGTTCAGTACAGACATATCATGTCCTATATAACAGGTATAATTATTGAATGCATTACTCTAGTTGGGTTCAGACATCTGGTGTCCTATATAACAGATATCAGTAATGACATGATAAACATTTCAGTACAGACATATTATGTCCTATATATAACAGATATCAGTAAATGACAATACTCCTGTTCAGAACAGACATCCCATGTCCTATATAACAGGTATCAGTAATGTATGATACAAAATTCAGTACAGACGTACCATGTCTCATATAACAGATATCGGTATTAAATGACAAATCTCCTGTTCAGTTCAGACATCTGATGTCTTATATAACAAATATCAGTAAATGACATGATAAACAGTTCAGTATAGACATATCATATCCTATGTAACAGATATCAGTAATCCTGTTCAGTACAGACATCTCATGCCCTATATAACAGATATCAGTAATGACATGATTAACAGTTCAGTACAGACATATCATGTCTCATATAACAGATATCAGTATTGAATGTCAATACTACTGTTCAGAACAGACATCTCATGTCTTATATAACAGATATCAGTAATTAAATGATAAACAGTTGAGTACAGACATTTCATGTCTCATATAACAGATATCAGTAATGAATGACAATACTCCTGTTCAGTTCAGACATCTCATGTCCTATATAACAGATATCAGAAATGACATGATTTAGCAGTTCAGACATCTCATGTATAATATATAGATATCAGAATTGACGATATTCCTGCTCAGTACATATGATATTGGTGTCTGAGCCTGATACAGGATGTGATATGGAGAAGGGTATGTATTATGTATATGGCCTCAAACATGGGTTTATAATTCAAGTATAATGGGTAATAGAGTCAAAAATAAAGATATTAAACCTTGTATTGTAAAGGTTTGGTACCTGTAAGTTGTAACAATCTACTTTTCTTTATTCGTGAGTTACTTAATGATTAATTTAAAATAATTTTATTTACCTTTGAATAGGTTGAATTTGATTCATCCGCCATTTTGAAATGTCTGCACTTCTGCGCATGCCCGGGCATAGTACGTCACTGTTTTATGCATTCCGTTTAAGGAAGTTCTATGTCTATTACTAATGCTAAAAACATACGACGGTGTACAAGTGCCATTTCAAATTGGAAGAAAAAATAAATAAAATCATTTGAATGATTTAGAGAGAAATTCGTTTGTACGATTTAGGAAATAGTTTGGACGATTTAGAAAATCGTTTGTACGATTTTTTAAAAAATCGTTTGAACGATTTAGAAATTGAACGATTTTTATATTCGTTTGAACGATTTTTGAAATTGTTTGAACGATTTTGAAATTTACGATTTAGAAAATCGTTTGTACGATTTTTAAATCGTTTGAATGATTTTTAAATTGGTTTGAACGATTTTTAATAATTCGTTTGTATGATTTTAAAAAAATCGTTTGTACGATATTTTAAATCGTTTGAACGATTTTTAAATTCGTTTGTACGATTTAGAAAATCGCTTGTACGATTTTTTGAATCGTTTGAACGATTTAGAAATTCGTTTGAACGATTTTTAAATTCGTTTGAACGATTTAGAAATTCTTTTGTACGATTTTCAGAATTCGTTTGAATGAATTAAAAAATTGTTTGAACGATTTAGAATTTCGTATGTACAATTTAGAAAATCGTTTATACAAGTGTCACCTACATAAAAAATGAATTTAGATAATGTATCAGTTTAGAGTTAATGATATAAGTTCTTCGATGATGAACAATCAAACAGTAATCAAACTATATATATCTTTTAAGGTCTTAGCCATGCCAAAATAGCGCTTGCAGTAGCGTATGATTATCCTATCAAAACTGTAAAATTAAATCAAGTACATCGCTAAATAATGTCTTGTGTGTATAGATATGATTAAGAAAACTTCGATCACTGTGGAAAATCAATTTCAACCATGTTTCAATATTGTACACCCTAAACATATGTATTGTGTTGTGTTGTGTTGTATTGTATTGTATTATGCATTATAGCATATACAGAAGGCAAACACGTGTATTTATATGATATAGTGACAGTTTTGTTAACGTTGTTCATCATCAAAGAACTAATTATCATAAACTCTACATGTATGATTCATAAAGGTTTTACCTGTAAAAAAAATATCGTACAAACGATTTTCTAAATCGTTCAAAAGAATTTAAAAACGGTACAAACGATTTTCTAAATCGTACAAACGAATTTAAAAATCGTTCAAACGGCAAATTTCTCTAAATCGTACAAACAATTTTCTAAATAGTACAAACGAATTTCTAAATCGTACAAACAATTTTCTAAATCGTACAACGATTTTTTAAATCGTTCAAACGATTAATAAATCGTACAAACAAATTCAAAAATTTTACAAACGAATTTTTAAATCGTACAAACGAATTTCTAAATCGTTGAAGCGAATTTTTAAATCGTGTAAACGATTTTCTAAATCGTACAAACGAATTTAAAAATCGTACAAACGGATTTCTAAATCATACAAACAATTTTAAAAATCGTACAAACGAATTTAAAAATTGTACAAACGGATTTCTAAATCATACAAACAATTTTAAAAATCGTACAAACGAATTTAAAAATCGTACAAACGGATTTCTAAATCATACAAACAATTTTAAAAATCGTTCAAACGAATTTTAAAATCGTACAAACGGTTTTCTAATTCGTTCAAACGATTTAATAAATCGTACAAACGAATTTCCAAATCGGTCAAACGATTTAAAAAATCGTACAAACGATTTTTATTTATTTTTTCTGCCAATTTGAAATGGCACTTATACGCCGTCGTATGAGGTATAGAATAGGCTATTTTTTATATGCTATAACCAGGCACTATAACCAGGATGTGCGCATGCGTGAACCAACTTCCTATCGGGATCGGTAAACGTTTGGGAGGAAATTCGAAAGCTATTTGGAGGAACTTCGAACTGATATATGTGCAATTTAAAAATTACAGGAAAATGCGATTTTTACATTAAATGTTCATTAAAAGTGCTAAAAATGTTATGTACATTAGATTTTACACCAAAAAGTTTACACCATAAATAATTCAGAGAACAAAAAAAGCAATGTTATAGGAAAAACAACAGGCATTTAATTAGCACCGGAGGGGGGTGGGGGTGGAGTGGGGCAGGGACAAGGGGACAGGACTGCCCCCCCCCCCCCATTATACACGTTTTCTCGCAGGAAACATTTTCTTGAATTTGCTTATAAAAAAGTGAATCAACATAGAGTCACCCCCCCCCCCCCCCAAATGTTTTTGGGTACCATGTAAAAATTGAAATGAAAGGGAGGAAATAAACTGTGAAGTTGAAGTTAAAGGTACATTTAGCCCCCCTACTCCCACGGATAAGGATTTTCAATTTTTTAAAAAGTATTTCTGGGTTGTTTTTTGTTTTGATTTGTTTTTTGCAGGTCAAGATTGGATTTTATGTAATCCAATATTACCTAGTGCATTGTGCCATTTACCAGGTTATACAAACACTTTAGTCCATAATAAATAAAAAAAAAATCCAAGACTGGGAGGGGGAGAGAGGAAAAATCTATTTTGATTTTCTTTTTCTCAAAAGCTATTTTGGGCGATAATATTAAGGGTGAACATGTCACTGACCCCTTGTAGATCTATCAATCACCCATCACTAGAGTCTGTGTGCCCATCCCCTGGGTCTGTACAACCATAACCAGGGCCACTATACCCATCACCAGGGTGTCCCAATACTTATCACCAGGGTCAGAGTTCGTATCACCAGGGTCTGTATGACCATCACCAGGGTCTGTACATCCCTAACCAGGGTCAGTATACCCATCACCAGGGTCTCAATACCTATCACCAGGGTCAGAGTTCGTATCACCAGGGTCTGTATGGCCATCACCAGGGTCTGTACACCCATAACCAGGGCCAGTATACCCATCACCAGGGTCTCAATACCTATCACCAGGGTCAGAGTTCGTATCACCAGGGTCTGTATGGCCATCACCAGGGTCTGTACACCCATAACCAGGGCCAGAATACCCATCACCAGCGTCTCAATACCTATCACCAGGGTCAGAGTTCGTATCACCAGGGTCTGTATGACCATCACCAGGATCTGTACACCCATAACTAGGGCCGGAATACCCATCACCAGGGTCTCAATACCTATCACCAGGGTCAGAGTTCGTATCACCAGGGTCTGTATGACTATCACCAGGATCTGTACACCCATAACCAGGGCCAGTATACCCATCACCAGGGTCTCAATACCTATCACCAGGGTCAGAGTTCGTATCACCAGGGTCTGTATGGTCATCACCAGGGTCTGTATACCCATAACCAGGGCCAGTATACCCATCACCAGGGTCTCAATACCTATCACCAGGGTCAGATTTCGTATCACCAGGGTCTGTATGGCCATCACCAGGGTCTGTACACCCATAACCAGGGCCAGTATACCCATCACCAGGGTCTGAATACCTATCACCAGGGTCAGATTTCGTATCACCAGGGTCTGTATGGCCATCACCAGGGTCTGTACACCCATAACTAGGGCCAGTATACCCATCACCAGGGTCTCAATACCTATCACCAGGGTCAGAGTTCGTATCACCAGGGTCTGTATGGCCATCACCAGGGTCTGTACAACTATAACCAGGGCCAGTATACCCATCACCAGGGTCTCAATACCTATCACCAGGGTCAGACTTCGTATCACCAGGGTCTGTATGGCCATCACCAGGGTCTGTACACCCATAACCAGGGCCAGTATACCCATCACCAGGGTCTCAATACCTATCACCAGGGTCAGAGTACGTATCACGAAACTCTTTGTGCATATCACCAGGGTCTGTACACCCATAACCAGGGCAAGTATACCCATCATCATGGTCTCAATACCTATCACCAGGGTCAGAGTTCGTATCACCAGGGTCTGTATGACTATCACCAGGATCTGTACACCCATAACCAGGGCCAGTATACCCATCACCAGGGTCTCAATACCTATCACCAGGGTCAGAGTTCGTATCACCAGGGTCTGTATGGCCATCACCTGGGTCTGTACACACATAACCAGGGCCAGAATACCCATCACCAGCGTCTCAATACCTATCACCAGGGTCAGAGTTCGTATATCCAGGGTCTGTATGACCATCACCAGGGTCTGTGTACCCATAACCAGGGCCAGAATACCCATCACCAGGGTCTCAATACCTATCACCAGGGTCAGATTCGTATCACAAGGGTCTGTATGACCATCTCCAGGGTCTGTACACCCATAACCAGGGCCTGTAAATCCATCACTAGGGTCTCAATACCTATCAACAAGGTCAGAGTTCGTATCACCAGACTCTGTGTGCATATCACCAGGGTCTGTACACCCATAACCAGAATCAGTAAACGTATCACTAGGGTCTGTAAACCTATCACTAGGGTCACTATACCAATCACTAGAATTTGTGTGCCTATCAACAGGGTCTGTACACCCATATCCAGGGCCAGTATACCCATCACCAGGGTTATTATATTTATTACCGGAGTCAGAGTACATATTCCGAAACTCTGTGTACCCATCACCAGGGTCTGTAAATCTGTCAGCAGGGTCATAATACCCATTATTTGTCTCTGTGTGCCCATCACAAGTGTCTGTTTGCCCATATCCAGGGCCAGTATACCCATTACCAGGGTCTCAGTACCTAATACCAGTGTCAGTGTACATATTACCAAGATCTGTGTGCCCATCACTAGGGTCAGAATACGTATCACCAGAACTGTAAACCTATGACTTTGGTCATCATATCTATCACTAGGGTCCGTGTTCGTAGTACTAGGGTCTGTGTGCACATCACCATGGTCTGTATTTCCATACCCAGGGTCAGTTTACCCATCACCAGGTTCTTAATAACTATCACCAGGGATAGTGTACGCATCACTAGGGTCTATGTGCCCATCATCAGGGTTAGTATACACAACAATCAGTGCACGTATCATCAGGGTTTGTACATCATATACCTTGGTTAGTAGACTTTCACCATGATCTTTATACCTATAACCTATTACTTATCACCAGAGTCAGTTTACCTATCGTCCGGGTCAGAATACATATCACTATGCCGATCATCAGGGCCAGTATATCTATCACATAGCTCTGTGTGCCCATCACTGAGGTCTAAATACGTATCACAAGGGTCTGCAAATCTATCACAAGGGTCAGTATACCCATCACTAGAGTCTGTGTGCCCATCACCATAGTATGTATGCCCATAACCAGGGCCAGTATATACCTATCAACAGGGCCAGAGTTCGTATCATCAGGGTCTGTATGTCCATCACCAGGGTCTGTACACCCATAACCAGGGCCAGTATACCCATTACCAGGGTCTCAATACCTATAACCAGGAACAGTGTACGAATTACGAAGGTCCGTGTGCCCATCCTTAAGGTCAGTATACCTATCACAAGAGTCTGTGTCACCGGTATATCTATCACATTCTCTATCACCAGGGTCAGTATACCTATCGACAGAGTCCGTGTACGTATCACAAGGGTTTGTGACCCATCGTCAGAGGTGATAGGTATTGAGACCCTGGTGATGGGTATACTGACTGTAGTTATGGGTACATTGACTCTGGTTATGGGTATACAGACCATGGTGATGGGCACACAGACCCTGGTGATACAAACTTGACCCTAGTAATATGTATACTGACCACAGTGATAGGTTTACAGTTCTGGTGATACGTACTCTGACCCTGGTAATGGGTATACTGACCCTGATGTTGGGGACACATACCCTACACAGGTACTGAGACCCTGTTGACGGGTATACTGACCCTGGTTATTGGTGTTCGGACCATTGTGATTGGCACACAAACTCTAGTGATGGGTATAGTGACCCTGGTGATAGGTTTACAGACCCTAGTGATACGTTTACTGACCCTGGTTATGTGTTTACTGACCCAGGTAATATGCACAAACTTTGGTGATACGTACACAGAGACACTAATGATAGGTATAATGATCCTGCTAATAGATTTACAGACCCTGGTGATACGTATTAAGACTCTGGTGATGAGTACAGAGAGCTTGGTGATATGTTCTCTGACCCTGGTGATGGATTTACAGACTCTGATAATACGTACTTTGACCCTGGTGATGGATTTACAGACCGTTGTGATACTTATAATGACCCTGGTTATATGTATAAAGACCCTGGTGATGAGGACACAGACTCTGGTGATACGAACTCTGACCCTGGTGAAAGGTATTGAGACCCTGGTGATGGGTATTCCGGCTCTAGTTATGGGTGTACAGACCCTGGTGATGGCCATACAGACCCTGATGATACGAACTCTGACCCTGGTGATAGGTATTGAGACGCTGGTGATGGGTATACTGGCCCTGGTTATGGGTATACAGACCCTGGTGATGATCATACAGACCCTGGTGATACGAAATCTGACCCTGGTGATAGGTAATGAGACCCTGGTGATGGGTATACTGGCCCTGGTTATGGGTGTACATACCCTAGTAATGGCCATACAGACCCTGGTGATACGAACTCTGACCTTGGTAATAGGTATTGAGACCCTGGTGATGGGTATACTGGCCCTGGTTATGGGTATACAGACCCTGGTGATGGTCATACAGACCCTGGTGATACGAACTCTGACCCTGGTGATAGGTATTGAGACCCTGGTGATGGGTATACTTGCCCTGGTTATGGGTGTACAGATCCTGGTGATAGTCATACAGACCCTGGTGATACGAACTCTGACCCTGGTGATAGGTATTGAGACCCTGATGATGGGTATACTTGCCCTGGTTATGTTTGTACAGACCCTGGTGATATGCACAAAGAGTCTCGTGATACGTACTCTGACCCTGGTGATAGGTATTGAGACCCTGGTGATGGGTATACTGGCCCTGGTTATGTCTGTACAGACCCTGGTGATGGCCATACAGACCCTGGTGGTACGAAATCTGACCCTGGTGATAGGTATTGAGACCCTGGTGATGGGTATACTTGCCCTGATTATGGGTGTACAGACCCTGGTGATGGCCATACAGACCCTGGTGATACGAACTCTGACCCTGGTGATAGGTATTGAGACCCTGGTGATGGGTATACTGGCCCTGGTTATGTGTATACATACTCTGGTGATGGCCATACAGACCCTGGTGATACGAACTCTGACCCTGGTGATAGGTATTGAGACCCTGGTGATGGCTATACTGGCCCCGGTTATGGGTAAACAGACCCTGATGATGGCCATACAGACCCTGGTGATACGAACTCTGACCCTGGTGATAGGTATTGAGACCCTGGTGATGGGTATTCCGGCCCTAGTTATGGGTGTACAGATCCTGCTGATGGTTATACAGACTCTGGTGATACGAACTCTGACCCTGGTGATAGGTATTGAGACGCTGGTGATGGGTATTCCGGCCCTGGTTATGGGTGTACAGACCCTGGTGATGGTCATACAGACCCTGGTGATACGAACTCTGACCCTGATGATAGGTATTGAGACCCAGGTGATGGGTATTCTGGCCCTGGTTATGGGTGTACAGACCCTGGTGATGGTCGTACAGACCCTGGCGATACGAACTCTGACCCTGGTGATAGGTATTGAGACCCTGGTGATGGGTATACTGGCCCTGGTTAGGGATGTACAGACCCTGGTGATGGTCATACAGACCCTGGTGATAAGTATTGGGACACCCTGGTGATGGGTATAGTGGCCCTGGTTATGGTTGTACAGACCCAGGGGATGGGCACACAGACTCTAGTGATGGGTGATTGATAGATCTACAAGGGGTCAGTGACATGTTCACCCTTAATATTATCGCCCAAAATAGCTTTTGAGAAAAAGAAAATCAAAATAGATTTTTCCTCTCTCCCCCTCCCAGTCTTGGATTTTTTTTTTTATTTATTATGGACTAAAGTGTTTGTATAACCTGGTAAATGGCACAATGCACTAGGTAATATTGGATTACATAAAATCCAATCTTGACCTGCAAAAAACAAATCAAAACAAAAAACAACCCAGAAATACTTTTTAAAAAATTGAAAATCCTTATCCGTGGGAGTAGGGGGGCTAAATGTACCTTTAACTTCAACTTCACAGTTTATTTCCTCCCTTTCATTTCAATTTTTACATGGTACCCAAAAACTGGGGGTGACTCTATGTTAATTCACTTTTTTATAAGCAAATTCAAGAAAATGTTTCCTGCGAGAAAACGTGTATAATGGCGGGGGGGGGGGGGGGGGGGGGGGCAGTCCTGTCCCCTTGTCCCTGCCCCACTCCACCCCCACCCCCCTCCGGTGCTAATTAAATGCCTGTTGTTTTTCCTATAACATTGCTTTTTTTGTTCTCTGAATTATTTATGGTGTAAACTTTTTGGTGTTAAATCTAATGTACATAACATTTTTAGCACTTTTAATGAACATTTAATGTAAAAATCGCATTTTCCTGTAATTTTTAAATTGCACATATATCAGTTCGAAGTTCCTCCAAATAGCTTTCGAATTTCCTCCCAAACGTTTACCGATCCCGATAGGAAGTTGGTTCACGCATGCGCACATTCTGGTTATAGTGCCTGGTTATAGCATATAAAAAATAGCCTATTCTATACCTCCGTCGTATAACAACAAATCGAAAGTAAGTCATTGCCGAAATAAAGAAATACAGGAATTTGTATGTATTGTGATGATCAATAAATATTGGCTACAATGGATATTCCTATATTTTGTAAGTAGCATGTTAGACATTTTGTATCTGAAACTTGTAAATTTCAATTGCCAAAGAGTCTTCGTGATTTTACAGACGATATACATGTACGCGGCATAACGACATAAGTTGTAAATACAAGTAATCAGGAATAAATAAGTACTTGAATGCGATACAATAATAATTAAAATGTTCAACATAATTATTAGTAAGTAACTACACAACAATTGTGGTATAAATAACAAGTTTGGCAAAATACGAATGAATACGAAACTAAGCCACAAAATGTTCGATCGGCATTCATAGAAAAAAGAAAGTTGGGATGTAAACAAGTATATGGCAACAGGCGATTTAAGGGAGTAACGGCTGATATAAGCATTCAAAATGGCTAGAAATATGATAATTAACTCAAGGAAATCATGCAGATTCAAATGGCAGGACACTTGATGCATGGTATGTAAAAATAAACGCAAAATAAATAAATTAAATAAATGCGTTTGTCATTGGCGCGCTTGTTTTATAGTTTATACTCTGTTCACGGAACATCGAATTACTGAAATGAGAGGATTTACCGAAATGAGAGCTGAAAGCACTGAAATGACACTAAATTCTACAGAAATGACACTTCAAATACATTATAATGGTGATACAGCCCCTGAAACGTTCTACTTTCCCACTTGAACGGTGAGCGCACGCTGAACGGAATTTGGTGAGCGCTTATGAATGGTGAACGGTGAGTGAATGCGGAGCGCAAACGCAAGTGCAAAGTGAATGATGAACGCACGGTGAATGATATGTGAACCCAAGATGAACGATTTATTCGGTGCAACGGGAGTTATCCTTACATTGTGTTTCATTGGTAATCAGGAAAAAATAACAAATAAACTACATTTATGTATTGTTATCAGCCTAAATATAATATAATATTATCTGACTGAACGATAAGTGAACGGTGAGCGAAAGGTGAATTAAGAAATAAAAAGCAATTTAAAAAGTTCACCGGGATATGAAGTTGGTTGATCACGTGATCAAATCCTGTGAAGCCCAAAGGGCTTCTCAGTAGATTTGATCACATACCAACAAACTTCATATCCCAGTGAACTTTTTAACATTGCTGTTTAATACTTACATTAATTTTATGTTTGAGAGAGACAAATCGTTCAGAACTGTTAAAATTACCGAGATTTCATGTTTACAATAATCCAAGCAACAAGCGATAAGCGCGTGCGGTTATCATTGTGACGTCACGGAAACGTTCACACAGAATTGAACGTTTTCGCTATTCTATAGGTTCATAAAAGGAAGCATATTAGCAAATGTAAATATTGTATTGTGAAAGCATGGTGAGCGCTTTGTGAATGGTGAGGGCGAACGAAGCGGAGCGGAGAGCGCAAGTGAATGCACTGTGAGTGCACTGTGAACGCACGGAAAAATGGGAAAGTACAACGTTTCAGGGACTGTATATTATATTATACGTTAATGTCTTTCAGGTAAATGCTTCATTACCAAATGCTAAAATGGAAAACCCGGAGTTAAATACCTTATATTAACATCTACCGAGTATGATTCCCTCTATTTCTTACGGAAACTTATAATTAATTCATAGCTCTATAGAAACAGCCAGACTGAAATCTACACGCCCCGTTTATCGATTTATCGAAACCTACAGCTACTGAAACTGACAGGACTGAAATCTACACGCCCCGTTTATTGATTGGTCAAATCCTAAAGTGATCTAAGAAAAATCATGGACTGCATGAAATAATCATGATGATGTCAGACTCAAATTCCCATAGGAGGATATGATTTGGCTGATTCTTTTAGCTATAAATGTATTGTTGTACATTAACAGTAATTTATTGAATTTTACTTACTTTTTACAATCAATTTATTAATTTGTTAAAAGAAAGATGTAAATATAAACAACACAATGCTTTCTTTAATGATTCATGCGGGTTATGAAGGTAGCGATCATTGCAGAAAAAATGTACTTAACCCGCTAACACGGGTTATGTATGTATTTTTTCTGCAATGTCGCCACATATAATTCCGCATGAATCACCAAAGAAAGCATTTTATTGTTTAAATGAATTTAATGTCAAAAAACGATAATTCTTGCAACAACATTTCACCTGGTTATAAAAGTTTGCAATCAGAAGAGAGATTAAGTTTAAAGCCAAAATAAATAATTAAAATGAATATCTTAATTGAATACAAATGCATTAATAAAATTAATGATTCATATTTATAGCGTATGGCAACCACCATGACAGGGCATGTGTTATCGTTCTTTAAGCTATTGAAATTGAGCTATAAAACGCTGTTTTTTAATTTGATGTTCAAAACAGACGTTAATGGATATAATTAAGTATATTTGTGGTAAAAAACAAATTTTTAATAAACATTAAGTGTCATTTCTGTTGATTTTAGTGTCATTATGGTAATTGATTCAGATGTCATTTCAGAAAATCCTGTCATTTCGGTAATTCGGGTTGCCCCTCTGTCCCAAATTTTTGCTTGCACCACTTTTTGCGTAGTATCTCGAAAGACCCGTCAAAATTTTGAAATAAGGCGAGAACCTGAGGTTTGGCTGGTTATTTGAGGGGTATAAATTGCTAGAATATTTATAACATTCATTTTGTGGTTTGAGGAGCTCATGCCATTTCATTGATATATGACACTTTAGTACTGGTAGCACTTTTCATCCGATATGGAATGAAAATGCAAAACTATGGCCAAAATTTTCACTCTCGGTTTTGCTCTTGAAAAAAAGGTTGGGTTCTGAACATGATATGTCACTCAAAGGGAAGGTGATTAACCCCCATTAAATAGTGATTATTTGCATTGGTAGACATAATTAACCTACAAATTAATTCTATGGTAGTTTATGGCAAATACACGGGACTGGAGCATGGTGTTGGACTCTTGAAAATGTGAAAAAAGGACTATTAATTTTTCACAAAATTTTGAGATCGTCCCTGGCTATTCTATTTAGTGCTATGTTTTATTCTGAAATATCTAGAAATTCTTAAGAGTCACGACCATGTGTCCCCTGCATGCAAACCAATTTTAGCAAATTTAAAAATCCACTGAAAAATTAGATCACATATATGAGCACTATCTGCTTCACATTTTCTTGACAAAAAATACTATCCTCTGCTACCTTGGTAAAATGGAATCAAGTGAATTTGTACCCAAAGCGACTCGTACCCAAACAGAATCGTAATCAAATGATACGGTCGTACCCAAAGCGCTGTAGTCCACTCGTACCCAAACATTTGATTACGACTTCACTAGTCAACTCATATATATTGGTATTATTAAATAAGAAAAAAAAAATTCATGATTTTTATCTTTTTATATACTGTTATATACATACGTATATTTTATTGATAAAGACAACTTTGTTATATATTTCATTCATATCGAATTAATTTTTCTTTTGTAAACTGGGTGGTATTTTATGTCTGAAATTTAATTTGTTTGATCATTGCAGAAATACATCGCACATCTGTTTGTGATCTCTCATGTTGACATCTCCCTCCTCTCCCCTATCCACTTCTCACACTCCCCTGTTAATTGCCATTTGTTTATATTCGGTTATCTGATTGATCGTCAGATCTTAGACTCTGGTGTGTCTTTGAATTTATTATGGTAATTAATTCCTTCCTGTATCCTCTTCTGAGAATTTATGTCTTTGAGCGTTTCCCAAATTTCGGTTCCATCTTAAAGTTATTTGATTGGTCCTTTATAGAAAAAGGGGAGGAGTTGTCAAAGATGAGACATGCGGGCTTCTTACTAATTTGATTTTCACTTTGGATTTCTTTTAAAAATGATGTTTGTTTAATTTGTGATTTTTGGCTTTTAATAAATTCTAAATTTTCAAACCAGATATTTTCATTTCAACAACATTACATAACCAATATACATAATCACAACAATACTTGTCAATAATCAAAACTACTTAAAATTGTATTTTTCAAGAATGTGACGAAAATATGGTTGTAAACAATGAAATTTTGATTGTAAATATAAAAGATAAGCTGGTTAGCTTAGGTTTTGTTATATTATAAACAAAAACCTGTGAAAGTAATTACTGTTTTACATACCAAATTCGTAATGTTAGTTGTATTAAATTTCCATGGGTACGAGTTGACTAGTGAAGTCGTAATTGAATATTTGGGTATGAATGGACCAAGTTTTGGGTACATCTGGAGCATTTGATTAAGAGTCTGTTTGGGTATGAGTCAGTTTGGGTACAAGTTGACTGTAATAGAATTACGGTCAACTCGTACCCAAACCCGTCCCAGGCCGGGGCAAAATAAAAGCTGGGGCAGATAGAGATATTTCAATTTCTTCGTAAATAATTGGCCGATCTCATTGAAATTTTCAGGATATGTTGCGGAATGGTATATTTGTATTCGCTGTAAATATTGCTGCACAACAATATGTATTTATTGGCAATGTTGATGTCGAAGTTAGTAAAATGGGTATATATAGGCAAAGCCTGGTCAACATTTTACGGGTTTTTGGAATTATTTTTTAAGAATGAGGTAAAGAATAAATGCTTAATTCCGTTATTACATATGAAGTACTAGTTAGAAATAAACATTTCGTCAACGGAAAGTAATCATATGCGATTAATAACAAGTTTTAAGGAAAACTGGGTCACTTAAACCGGATCCGTTTGCACGCGACAAACATAAAAGTTCTGAAATGCTGTTATGAGGATGTTATCTATCACAAACATTGTAACATTGCCCAGCTATAACCGCAGGAAGGTATCCTCATTAGAACCTTAATTTATTAATTTGAAAAAAGTAATAATATTATTCTATTGGTGTTACACATTAATTTAAAACTTTAAAAATTAATGAGAGAATATATTTATTAGCTCTATTTATTTTAGTTTTATAAATTTTATTCATCTAATTACTGTATACAGAGAAATCTTCGCCCCCGTTTTATTTTCACCCCTTTTGTTCTCGTTGCCAGCGGGCGAATTTAAAACTGGGCGAATTCCTATGACTGAAATAATCTCTTTAAACACAACTATGTCTGGGTGAATTTAAGATGGGACGAAACCATTTTCAATTGAAGAGGGGCAAATTTAAGTAACACAAGGCGAAATTAACCATGAATACAGTATGTGAAATTTTTTCAATGAAATGTAACATCAATAAAACATAAATAAACATACATGTGGGATATAAAAATTGGAAAATCTCGATCTGCCCCGGTTTTTACAGCACCTCAAGTCCCTTTTTTAAAAAACTTAAAATTTTAGACTTGCTTATATTTAAACTTTTAGATATTTCTGACGCCCTGTGTCCAGTCCACTTTCTATGAGATGTATGATCACTTTTTAGCTCACCTGAGCTGAAAGCTCAGATGAGCTTTTCTGATCACATTTTGTCTGTCGTCCGTCTCTCTGTCCGTCTGTCCATCTGTAAACTTTTCACATTTTCAACATCTTCTCCAGAACCACTTGGCCAATTTCAACCAAACTTGACACAAAGCACCCTTAGGCAAAGGGGATTCAATGTTGTGAAATATAGGGACCATGCCCTTTTACAAGGGGAGATAATTAGGAATTTTGGAAAATTTTTGAGAAGTTTTCAAAAATTTTGTTCTCAAGAACTATTTGGCCAGGAAAGCTGAAACTTATGTGGAAGCATCCTTAGGTAGTGTAGATTCAAAGTTGTGAAAATCATGACACCTATGAGTAAGATGGGGCCACAATGGGGGGTCGAAATTTTTACATAAGAATATATAGAGTAAATCTTTAAAAATCTTCTTCTCAGAAACTAATCAGCCAAGAAAGCTGAAACTTATGTGGAAGCATCCTCAGTTAGTTTAGATTCAAAGTTGTGAAAATCATGACACCCAGGGGTAAGATGGGGCCACAATGGGGGGGTCGAATTTTTTACTTAAGAATATATAGAGTAAATCTTTAAAAATCTTCTTCTCAGAAACTAATCAGCCAAGAAATCTCAAACTTATGTGGAAGCATCCTCAGTTAGTTTAGATTCAAAGTTGTGAAAATCATGACCCCAGGGAGTTGGGTGGGGCCACAATGGGGGGGGGGGGGGGGGTCGAATTTTTACATAGGAATAAAAAGAGAAAATCTTTTAAAATCTTTTTCTCAGAAACCAATCAGCCAGCTGAAACTAATGTGGAAGCATCCTCAGGTAGTGTAAATTCAAAGTTATGAAAATCATGACCCCCGGGGGTAGAGTGGGGCCACAAGGAGGGGGGGGGGGTCAAATTTTTACATAGGAATACAGTGGGGGTTTTTTTCACCAATTTGGGACTGGGGGCTGGGGCCCTAGCTTTCAATTGGGAAAAATAGCAACAAAACAGGAAAATTTGGAAAATTTGTTTTTATTGATTACAATGAAATTTAATGATTTCTATCATTTATTCAAATATTAATTAGAGCGCAAATCTTTAAATGCTTCATTTTCTAGAGTTCTTGAAATTATTTATTATTCTGTTCAGTCTCTTTCTAGAGTTCTTGAAAATTTTGACAACTTGTACAAAGATGTTTTTTTTTTAAATTACAATTGGGAATTTTGGGTCAGAAATTGGGAAAATATTAGGAAATTTCTGATTGGAACTGGGACCAAATTTCGGCCCCAAATCAGCGCCCCCCCCCCCCAAAAAAAAAAAAAAACCAAAAAAAAAAAACAATGGAATATATAAAGTAAATCTTTAAAAGTCTTCCTCTCAGAAACCAATCAGCCAAGAAAGCTGAAACTTGTTTGGAAGCATCCTCAGATAGTGTAGATTCAAAGTTGTGAAAATCAAGACCTACCCCCCCCCCCCCCAACCCATTTTACCAACACTCAAAAACAAGGTTATTTAAAGTTGATAAAATCCACCAATTCAATAATTATCACAGTGCTAGTAGTTATACTATAAATATCTTTAGCAGGTCCTTACAATAACCTTCTGACTTGATATTAGTTTTTAGCCCACTGAGACGAAGTCGGGGGGAGCTTATGCTATACCCTCCGCGTTGGCGTCGGCATCCAAACCTGGTAAAAGTTCTTGGTGCAGATCCTGTATCTAAGTTATTTCTTGTCCTATCTTTACCAAACTTGCATGGATGATGCATCTGGATCTACTTATGAACTTGAAAGACTTGGATGCTGAATCCGGGCCATGAATTTCAGATGCTGGAGGAGGTTAAGGTTTTTGGAGCTGGTTAAAGTTTTTGGAGCCGGTGCCCTCTGATGATTATATCTTAGTTTTTACTGGTCCTAACTTTACCAAACTTGCATGGATGGTGCGTCTTATAATACTGATGCATTTGACAGACTTGAATGCTGAATCTGAGCCATAGGTTGGATGCTGAATGAGGTTAAGGTTTTTGGAGCGGGTTTAAGCTTTTGGAGCAGGTACCCTCTGATGATTATATCTTAGTTATTACTGGTCCTAACTTCACTTAACTTTCAAGGTTGGTGCGTCTTATGATACTGATGCACTTGACAGGCTTGAATGCTGAATCTGAGCCATAGGTTTCGGATGCTGGATGAGATTAAGGTTTTAGAGCTGGTTAAACTTTTTAGAGCAGGTGCCCTTTGATGGACAAATCTTAGTTATTATTGGTTCAATCTTTATCAAATTTGAATAGATGTTGCATCTTGTGATTCTGATGCACTCCAAGGCGTGGATGCTAAAATAAGAGCCATAGGTTTCATCTGATGCTGGAGGTTTAGTTTTTTGGAACAGGTCACATGTTAAATAAATAATTGTACTATTTCAAACTTGTATGGTTGATTTAACTACGGTATATAAATGAATCGCAGAGGTAGCTTCAGATACAGAGACTGATCTCCATTATCAAGGATGCTAAAAAAGCCGCCTATCTCACTCAAACTTGTTTGATAGATATGTTTGATGTTAAATGATATAACATGATTCCTATGATATAGTATTGTATGATATGATTCACTATTATATTATATGATACAATATTATATCATTTAAATTAAATATTATATTGTAAAAAATTATATGAATTGATATTTTATCAAATTTTTTTTGTATATTATGATACAATATTGTATAATATGGTATTGTATTTTATTATATATATTTGTATCACATGATATTGTATAATGATTTAATATATACTATTGTAAATCATATGATATGATACTGTATAATATGATATTGTATTTTAGATATATTATTGTATCACATGGTATTGTATCATGTAAAATTATAATTATATATAATATTGTATCATATAATACAATATTGTGTAATATGACATTGTATTAAATAAATAAACGATTGTATCACATGGTATTGTATCATATGATATTATATTATATACCCGGTAAGACAATAATTTTCGTCATTTTCATTGGCTGAAAGTACATCACGTGACATTCGTCCTTTTCCGATATCGACGTGAAAGGGCGTCCGCGGAATATGATGTCGCAAGACTCGGCAGTATCAACAAAAATAGGTATTGTAAAGACATTGTACCAACAGGAATTTTTAAATACAGAATATAAAAAATAATATTTTGCGAAATATTCTTTTTCCCTTTATTTATAATTTCTAGATAATGTTCGTTGTAAAACTGATATTGATAGCCTACTCTCCGTTCACTTAGTGCGTCATCAAGAGGCAGATGACGTCATAGTAAGCTATGCCTTTCGCTTCTATACAGTATGTACAGTAGGCTTTTTTTTTATTAAAAAAATAATGAAGGCATTGTAAATAATGTCTTATGTCAGTAGTGATTATTAAAATAAGGATAGCTTTAATTGGCAATTGATGCATTTAGTTTTTTAAAGGATAGCAGATTATTTTCATGTCACAATGTACAATGCCCTGATTTTTTAGTCTAAATGAAATTCTTGACAGCCATAACTGTGCTGCAAGTGATCATATAATATAACAATTATGGACTTCATTGCAGGGTCAGTATGTGGTTATATGGACCCATGTGAAGTGATATTGACCTCAGACACATAAAGTGAAATCGCAAGCTCGGTCGATATCACTTTCTGTGTCTTCGGTCGATATCACTTCACATGGGTCCATATAACCTCAGAAACATAAAGTGATATCGACCTTGCAAGATCGGTCGATAACTTTCTGTGTCTTCGGTCGATATCACTTGACATGGGCCCATATAACCATATATTGGCCTACAATGAAGTCCATAATTGTATAATATCATATAATATACAATGTTGTATCAAATTATGTTGTATCATTTGATAAAATATATTATGTATCATATATGATACACAATATCATATGATACAATATCATAATTTATAAAACAATATAATACTATATCATACAATATGATATCATATGTAACAATATTGTGATGTATTATGTGATATGATATTGTATCATATGAATCTATGTTGTATCATATACTATGTTATAATATTGTATTATGTGATCAAATACAATAATGTATAACACAATGCAATACCATATCATATTATATGATACAATATCATATCTTGATATGATGTCATATCATATGTTACAATATCATATTGTATCATTATATATTACAGTATTATACTGTATCATATTATATATCATATGACACAATTTTGTTTAGTATCAAAGGATGCAATATCATATTTGATAGTAGTCTATTGATAAACATTGTATCTTACAATACTGTATGAAGTTAACCTATGATTATCAAACAATTTCTTAACATATGATATACGATATTGTATTAAACCACACAACAGTGTCCATGAATATCCAAAATCATTAACTATGATTTTCATATTATATGATAAAGGTGGTCTCAGAAAGGTGATGCTTCATAAAGGTGATGCCTATTGTCGGTGAGCTTTGTAATCTGTGATTACCTATGTTTGGACTATTCTGAAGATGTTTTAATGTCTCTGAGAAAGCTTAATTTATTGATTTAAAGTTGGGAAGATTACAAGTGCTTGAAATTTGTTTTCAGCTAGGACATTTATAAAAAAAAAGTTACACCTAAAGAATTAGTGTAAACATCAATGAAGTTTATTTGGGAGTATTTTTTGCTTTGAAAAATAATTTTAAAAATTGTTTTAAATGGCAGATGGATACATAAAATTTCTTTCATTGTAGTGAATGATAAACAAGATGTTGAAGAGGAAGAAAAGGTTGAAGGAAATATTCCAAAGATGGATGCAAAGATGGATGAAGACTTAAAAACAATCATTGGTATGTTATCATGATGTGGCCTCTAGACACTTATACATGAATTTTTTAATCAATTCAATACAGCCAATTTAATAATGCCAAGGATTGCCTCTTGGTTTGTAACTCGCACACAAATGCAGAGGGACATCTCATATTTCTAATTTATTTTTTATAAATTGTACAATACCTTACATATGTAAATACTGTTAAAATTTATCATCCTAGTTAAAAATCAGTCTTTTTGAGTATTAGGATATTGCATGTAGCTTTGCTTACATTAGTCTGACCTCATTATGTGCACTTGTGTATGATGTCATTATATCAGTGTATTGATAAAATGTTGAACTGAAACATGGTGTCAGAAGTGCTCCAACGAATTCACCTCGACGCATAAATTTTAGCCAGCGAACAGGATTAAGCCTTTGCGAAGTGTGAGAAAGCAAAGCCAGGATAATGGGTATTGTAGCACAGCCCCAATAATCCGGTATATTCATCACATTTTCGCAAGTAGTTAATCCCAGCATCACACATGCTCAGTAAGGCCGCCTTCATATTTCCCAAACCCGCAAAGAGTATCCCCATATGCGCATGTGTAAGTGTTTTGATCGTTATATTATCGGCTAGCAACAATACTGACAGTGATGGGTAAAGACTGTTTCCAAATATATGAAAATTTACCTCTAAGTATTCTTGATAGAGAGGATATTGACAAAATCTTAGAAGCATTAGATGGACATTTCATGCCCACAACAAATGTTGTTTACGAGCGCTTTATATTCAATACTGCAGACCAGTTATCCAACGAGTCCTGTGATGACTACTTGTGCCGCTTACAAGAACCAGCAAAGACTTGTGAATTTGGTGACATTACAGACTAGATCTGTGACAGAATAGTATTGGGAACAAGCGATCAAAACGTTCGTGGAAGATTACTTAGAGAATCTAAGCTAACCCTCAACAGCGCCATAGACATGTGTAGAACCAGCATGAGAACTGCCTGTGAGTCAGCTCAAGAAACTGCAGGAACAAGGTGAAACACACAACAATCCAGCCCAAGTCAATTATACAGTTAGAGGAGGACATAAGCACACGAAAGAAACAAAACACAAACAGAAAAAGTTTTCAGCACAGCCACCAAAATATCCAAAGAATGCAGATTTCAAATGCAAATACTGCCACGGTGGAAAACATGAGTGAGGAAAAGAGAAGTGTCCTGCATACAAACAAGTTTGTGGCAAGTGCAACAAGAAAAATCACTTCACTTCAGTGTGTCTGAGTTCTAACTTAACTGTTCTTAAGCTCGATGATGAAACTGATGACAGTTGTGACAGTAGTGATTGCGCAGCGTGTTACACAGTGAAGACGACACATGGAAAGCAGTGGTTCGCAAAAGTCAATATGGCAATTGATGATGCAACTCATCAAGATGTGATCTGTCAGCTAGACTCAGGATCAACATGCAACCTTCTTGGATTTCAGCAGTACAGTGAATTCTTAGCCAGAATGGTTGTCCCCCATTGAAACCAACAGCCAAAGCTCTACGTCTATATGGTGGAAAGTCAAAGATCAACCCCCTAGGAACTGCTGCTCAGTGTAAAACAATACAGAATGTCTGAACTTTTACATAGTTGATACAGATCAGACTGCATTACTTTTGGCTGAAGCATGTGATCTCCTAGGACAGCTAATTGTGAATACTGTGAACAATGTTGACATTATTAATTACTTACCAAAAACAGTTATGAACCACTCACATGCAGTCAGCTGTTAAACAACTACAAAGATGTATTCCAGGGACTAGGATCTTTCTCAAGAGAGTACAAGATTGCAGCTGACCCATCTGTCAAGCCAGTTCAGCACCAAACAAGGAAAGTTCATAAAGCCATGAAGCAAGAAATCCACACAAAGTTGAAGGATCTTGAAAACAGAGGTGTGATCAAGAAAGTCACAACTCAAACAGACTGGATAAGCAGCATATGCTGATTGTAAAGAAACCTGAAAAGCTACACATATCCATTGACCCAAGAGACTTGAATAAAGTGATCAAGCGATCACGCTATATCGTGCCTACTCTTGAAGACATATGCATATTACCAAATCTCGCCAATGCCAAAGTATTCTCAGTCCTTGATTTTGATTTTGGCACATCATAACAGCTATCTAATTACATTCTGAACTCTCTTTGGATGATACAGATGGTTACGCTTACCCTTTGGAATCTCTTCAGCGCCTGAAGAATTCCAGCACAGACAACATGAAGTCTTAGAATGACTAATAGGAGCAGAATGTGTCATGGATGACATCATTGTCTACGGTTGTGGACAGACCATGGAATTAGCGATTCAGGACCATGACCGCAACTTGACAGCCATCCTACAGAGAGCTCGTGAGATGGGACTAAAGCTAAACAAAGACAAGTTCAAGATAAGTCAGACTGAACTTAAGTACGGTATATAGGCAACATACTTACCGCAGATGGCATCAGTCCTGATCTGGACAAAGTGACAGCTATCACAGATATGAGAAGACCTGAGAATATAATAGCAGTACAGAGGTTTATTGGACAACATATCTGTCCAGATTCATGCCTCATTTATCAGACACCTTTGAATCTCTACGACATCACACAGACAAAGGAGCCCTTTGGTTGTGGCAGTCGCAGCAGGAAACAGCGTTCGAGAGGGTAAAACGTCTCGTGAGTCGTCAACCAGTACTGAAGTACTACAACGTCCATGAAGAATTCACAATCCAGTGTGACGCAAGCGAAGTTGGAATAGGAGCCACACTTCTCCAGAATGGACAACCCATTGCATATGCATCCCGTGCTTTATCGAAAACAGAGCAATGCTATGCACAAATAGAAGAGGAGTGTCTTGACATCTTTTTTGATTGTGAAAGATTCGACCATTATGTATATGGTTATGACCATATTATCGTGCAGTCGGACCACAAGCTGCTTGCAATTATCATCAAGAAATCTTGCTTGTCAGCTCCAAAACGACTCCAGTAGATGTTACTGCACCCCCAGAAATACAACTTGGATGTTGTCTTCTATACCAGAGGAAAAGAGTTGTTTGATTTGCAGATGCCCTGTCGGGCGCTACTCCAGAGTATCATGGACAGCACCCTTCCAAACTTGCTGAGGAAATAGCACAAATCCAACATGCAGATTGGGTTAGAAAGATCGCTGACTCATGTCTTAATCAAATCAGAGACTTGACGAACAAGGACTACAATCCCCAGTCATTGAAAACAGTGATTCTCTCTGGATGGCTTGTTACTAAAGAAGACGTACCTATAGCAATACGGCCATACTGGAACGTCAAAGACACCCTCACAGTACAAGATGGTATCATTTACCACAGTAGCAGTGTTGTCATTCCGAAAGCGCTATGGCCGATTGGTGTACACACTCAAGCCACCTAGGAATAGAAGCTACCCTATGTAAGGCCCGTGATTTACTGTATTTGCCCTTAATGAACGGGGAGATCAAAGACTTTGTAAGCCAGTGCAGCACTTGAAGTGCATTTCATCATAAACAACAGAAAGAACTGTTAATGACACATGATATTCGAGAGCAGCCTTAATCAAAATTCAGAATCGACATCTTTTCCATGAAGACTGATGACTACCTTGTTACAGTCGACTATTATTCAGATTCTTTGAGATTGACCTTCTTCCAGATACGACCGCAGCCACAGTCATTAACTGTTTGAAACAACATTTTGCGTCCCATGGAACTCCGGAAGATAATGTTACAGGCAACGTTGACCTGTGGAAGAGCATCCTTCATTGGAGGAACACCCCATCGGTTGACATGGCCGGCAGTCCATCACAACGTCTGATATAATTTTGATGTCACGAAGAACTCGTCATTCGTTACCATTGTCACAGGAATAATATATTATTATATATATAATCATATATTAATAAAATGTTGAACTGAAACATTGAGCATCATAACTCATACTGCACAGAGCAATACAAAGGATGTGTGTTATATACTCAGTGACTGCAAAAGCCATCAGGCATTGGTTTTAAATACATTTTACTTGTACATTATGGGATTGTTAATTCTGTAAACATTATAATGAGTAGGGTTTTCATTCTATACTCTGTCCCAAGTTTTGTCCCAACTTTTTGATTGATATTTCGATAATCATATTAAATACCTTTGTGCTCAAAGTACGTTCATCCACTAATACCGGTATGAAAAATGTCCAGATTATTTGTTTTGAAACGCCCCCTCTACCACTTCAGAATTCAATACACAAAAAAGAAAGCATTGCATCTGCCATGAAATAGCCCGTATGATAACATTGAAAAATTGTGCGAGGTATTTTGAATGGAGAAAAGATGTAAACATGTCCCATTATAAATCTCCGTAAGAAATTTGTTTTCATTCCTGTGAATTGTTATGAGTGAAAAATGAAAATGTGTCAATGAAGATATCTTTGATATTTTCCCTTTTATCGATTTCAACAGTATTTCTTTGTGTATTTTTATTAAAAATCATCAAAAAGTGATGAGAGCAATAACTTGGGACAGACTTTTGTATTTATATGTTTATATTATTAAGTGATTTAAAAAAAAATTATTCTTCCATACTATAAAGTTACTGTTGTATTTATAGAGTATGTCAATAAGGATGCAGTCATTACTCCAGAGATGGATGGTGTTACAGAAGACAGCAAAGAGAAAGAAAAGGATGGAAGAAACCTCCCAACTGGTAAGTTATCAGAAAAAGGAATACATGTATCAACTGTCAATAAATGAAAGCAAAGTAGAAATTTTATAATTAAAATAATGTAGAGGCAAACATTTTGTCACATTTATACATTTGTATACATTGATTTGTGATTGAAATTGATTTTGTGGTGATTTATGATCGGTGATTCAAACTTGTGTAACAAGTACAACTTCAAACAACTGTAGTAGACTTAGTTTTTTTAATAAAACCTTCTGACTTGATAAATTATCAGTTTTTAGCTCACCTGAGCTGAAAGCTCAAGTGAGCTATTCTGATCACATTTTGTCCATCGTCCGTCTGTCTGTCTGTCTGTAAACTTTTCACATTTTGAACTTCTTATCTTAAACCACTTGGCCAATTTCAACCAAAGGACTATGTGCGGGATAAAGCGTTTTTATGCCCCAAAATTCAAAGTTATGAATAGAGCTTTAGAAACTTCCTAAAAGATAGGTTGACAAATATCTAGTTCAGGTTTATGAAGATAAATTGTCTGATCGAAGTCATAATAGAAATATGATATCTTATTAATGAGCTAATTTCACAAAAAGTACGTATTTTAGCCAATAATGGTGCATTTCCTATTAGTTTTTTGAAAAGGAAACATCGAGCGCATGCTTGCTCCAACACCATTTTTTAATATGATATGTAAAATAATATGAACAACTAGACGCTTGTTGCGAGCAACAAGAGGTCTTCCGTTTGAGTGCACCATAAAATAGCCTAGAGGGATAGTTGTTCTTTTTTTTTATCATTTCTAAACATGTCATTAAATTCCATTAAACCCTCTATAAGAATTTCAATAGACATATAATTATACTTAAATTAATCTTTAAAAAGTCGCTATTATTGTGATTTTTGATAAAATTATATTGGAAATAAGTAAAATCTATCATTTCAAATATAAAATTATAAACCTTAACACAATTAAGGAAGAAAAAATATTCGGCACTCGGGGACTGAACCCGGGTCGCCTGGGCCAAAGTCCACCACTCTAACGACTGAGCTACGCGGACTCTCGCTTCAGGACTTTGGAGCCCAAAATCTCGAGAATGCGTGGATCGATTTTAAAACAAATTTCATATTCTGAAGTTATTAAAGCGTCTCTATCGAACAATAATATTAAAAAATTTCAAAACAAAAAAGTTGAAAATTGACTGTTTTTTGTTTCCTTCCGGTGCCGACCGGAAGTGACGGCAGACGTTCGGATATGCGAAGGGCACTGCGGCAGGACACTTTCTACCATCCCTGAAAATTTGAAAGTTCTATCTTAAATACTTTTGGAGAAAAATCGTGAACAAGCAAAAACATAAAATCTTTAATATCTCGGGACCGGAAGTGACGACCAAAAAAAACTCGTGTAATTTTCTTACAAATTTTGTCATGAATAAGATCTAAAAATTTCATCAAAATCGACTGAAGCGTTTTTGAGAAAACGTGGGAGAAAAAAAAAATAATAATAATAATAATAGAGGAAAAGAAACAAAGCAATAACAATAAGGTCTTCCGTTGGAAACGGAAGACCTTAATAATATATGTAAAAATGGTCTTGGAGCAACATTGCGCTCTATACCCCCTACTCTTAAATATGAAGAAAAACTGATGATTTTTTCGTGCTTTTGAGAAAATGCGGGAAATGGCCAATTTACGTGACGTCATAGAAGCACAAGGAATGATTGATGTTGTAAAACTTTTAGATTTCTGTAACTAGCATATTCAGTTTTATGTTTTATCAAAATATCTGTATGATATGATGTTATTTTTAAATTTATAAAAAATGGGGGCAGAAATTAGACCTTATCGCATATGGTTCTTTTGCACAAAGCATCCCTATGGAAAGTTGAATATAAATTGCAAAAATGAAAGGCCAGTTGTCATTCAAAGCGGAAAAAAACTCGAAAATGTAAAAAAAAAAGGGGTGCATTTTTAAAAATATTCTTCTCAAGAACTACTGAGTCAAATTCATCGTAATTTAACATAAATCATCCTTATGGAAGGGAAAATATAAGTTGCAAAAATTAAGTGCTAATTCTGTTCCAAATTTGAGTTAATTACGAAAATAACAATAAAGGAATGGAGGATTCAATCAGTTTATAACTTCAGGTTCGGTATTCCATATATCGAAAAGGAAAGTTCTTTGTTTGAAGCAGCCATATTGGACGCATGATAAATGGGTCAATCTGACAAGTATGAATTTCTTTGCTGTACAACAGTTCGCGTGTGAAGGGAATTTTTGAAACATGCAAGATATAATATGTTTTACGGTGCTACCGTTGTGGCGAGCGCAGCAAGAATTACACGTACATGTACATTGAAAACATATAGCTGGACCAGGAATCAAACCCAGGACCCCTGCAACTCCAGTCAGGAGCTCTACCACTGAGCCATCCACTCATCCAGTCAGATATCTATTGTCCATTTAGCCCCAACTATTACAGTTCATTAGAGTGATATAGGTGGGCTAAATAAAGGGCATTGGAAGTTAACAGTGAACCCCTACCCAAAATTTAGTCACATGTCTTGCAAAGGATATTTTCATTTTCGGTAAAAATGGTATTCCATAAAGGTACATACGTCAAAGATTAACTATATGGCCATATGGCACAATATCCTTTGAATGCCCATATAAAGCCATTGTTGCTCAGGTGAGCGATGTGGCCCATGGCCCTCTTTTTATCTATTCTGAGGATGAGAAAACTTTATTGATTTAAGGTCAGACGACACGATCCTTGAAAAATGATGATTATTTTTCAAATTTTCAACCTGATGATATACCAAATAAAATTATTATTAGGGCTTTTCGACTTTCGGTTGAAAAGACCTATTGTCATCTTTCTGTTTTATTATTATTATTCTTCTCGACAAAGTTTTGTCGGCGATATTTTTGAAAACAGAAGAAAAAAATATAAATTTAATGTTTAATTATTGTAGCAATCTCATAGTTCTCCCATATGTCCCTTTTTGGACTTCCAGTTTATATACTTCCAGTTTGCACATGCAAAATACAAAATATTAAAAGGACCCTTGTATCTAATATTTTAATTTTTGATAACAAACTAAGAAATTTTGGAATTAGATACTTCATGTTATGATATACAAAATCGTAAGCAACAACTTCTTCCAATCTCTTACTGTTTTGGAGATATTAGGCTTCAAACTTTGAAGAAAGGGGGGATGAAAAAAGTAAAAATTAAAATAAACGACAAATTTTTAAAACGAGGCATTGGAAATGTTAAAATTGTCATAATCATCATATATTTTAAGTTTTGTTTAAAACTATTGATAAATTCCGGTTTTAAAAGTTGATAAAAAATTGTCTATACTAGGAGTTTTAATGTTAAACTACGCGTGTCACGTTTTCTCAAAGAGTTTTTGAGCAAATATTTTTATATTTCATATTTGTATTATGGGACCTAATGCGCAGACCAGAAAAGGTTCTGAAAATTAAATTCCAGAAAATAAGGGATCTTGAGGGGTCAATATTCAAAACAGCCCTTAACCTGTAACTTTTTTATTTTTCATCCGATTTTTAAAATCTTTTCGGTTTATAGTTCAAAGTGGAGAGTACAATTTGAAATTTATGGTCTGAGGGGCCACTTTTTGACTCCAAGTAGGGGTTTTACGGGCCTAAATATTAGAATTTTATTAAAGTTCAAAAATTTATTTTGAAAGTGTTATCTCACTTTGCTTAAAGAGTGTAGAGCATAAATACTCTACCCATTCCAAGTGTTGTGTCTGAGAAATGAAAAAGACATCTATGATTTTTTTGAAAATGTTCATAACGAAATTTAAATTATAGCTTCTTATAAAGTTCTGGAGTTATCTTTCTTTTGACATTTGTTATAAGTTCTTATTCAGGCAAGTGCACTGGTATTAAGCCGATATGTGTACCATTTGGTACGCATATCATAAAATGGCAACAAGCTCTGTAGGTTCGGAAGTTTACACTGCTCTATTTATTTATTCAGGTCATATTTCAACAGGTAAAACATAAATGTTTGGAGGGTTACTGAGTCTTCACATGTAGTGACTTATAAAATAAATCAAAACCGCATATTAATTGATATTTCCTCCAATAATGAAATTCCCAATGATATGCGTACCTACAAAAACAGATATACGTACCATAAAACAAATAAGAATTTCTGGATATGCGTACCTTCGTTAAGATGTACCGGTACGTGGGTGGGTGTGTGCGCGTGCATGCGTGTGTGAGTGTGGATACCCAATGCTTCTATTTCTTCATCAATAAAAGAATATTAAAATAGCTTATATTTAAATGTAGCATCAGGTGTGACTTAAATCTGGTCTTGAATTTATTTAAACAACAAAATGCTTGAATTTATTTAAACAATAAAATGTTTTCTTTGACGATTCATGCGGGACATGAAGGTGGCGAAATTGCAGGGGGAAAAAACATAAACAGCGTTAGTGGATTATTTAAATTTTTTCTGCAATGATCACTATCTTCATAACCCGCATGGATAATCAGAGAAAGCATTTTATTGTTTATATTTACATCTTTCTTTTAACAAATTAATAAATTGATCGTAAAAAGTAAGTAAAATTTACTTATTTATTGTTAATGTACATCAGTACGTTACTATATATAGTATATAAAAGACTTCGACTGTAATTGATTCTGATATCATCCTGATGTTTTCGTGCAGTCTGAGATTTTTCTTAAGTCGATTTAGGTTTCAACCAATCGATAAACAGGGCTTGAAAATTTTCGTCCTGTCAGTTTCTTCATGGCTATGAATCACAATCGGGGTTTTTTTTTCTTGAGAAAAAGAGGAGAAATTAATCGGTATATGTTAATAAATTCCTTTGTGTGCTACAATATTTTATGTTTTTGTAAACCTTGCTTCGAACCATACAACTTTCCGCAAACTTCAAATACCTTGCCATCATCTTTAAAAAATATATTTACAGAGATATTTTTACACATAAAATACATACATTGTATGTATTGTAGACAATGGAGTAGACAACATGTATTGGAAATCAGAATAAACATAATCAATAGTAAACTGTGGAATATAATTTAAGGAGGCTGGGTGGTCAACAAATTAGCCATCAAATCTTCCTTATATTTTACGATATGATTCCCTTAGCTATAAACTATTATTTAGTAAAGAAAAAGTATATATTTTACCGTTAAATTTTGGCATTTTCCTATATTCTTATATAGAGCTCTCCTTTTAAAAGAAATAAATACAGTCTAAAAATTGGCAACAACCTTTGAGCCCTTTTAAACGAAAACCATACAGTGTAAAGAAATATTTTCATACCTCTTTGTTTTTGTTTTGGGGTGCTAGTGATCAGAGATCCTTAAATCTACAAGCTGCTTTGACCAAAGAAATTCCCAATTAATTTCTTGTAAAATAATATTAAAAAAGAAATTGAAATACATTTCACTGTATTTCCTAAAAAAAAAAAAAAAACCCAGTGAGAATTCTGTATGATTCAAATTACATGCTATTTAATCGTCGGATTACCAAAATTTCACTTTAATTCTATTTTCAGTATTCAAGTTCGAATGATACAGATATGCAGAGTCATTCAAATTCTTTCCCAAAATAATACTCAAATTTGAAAAATGAGTTTGTTAATAAAAATATGTTACAAAATTAGAAAAAATAACGAATGAAACAATAAACAAATTGATGACTATATTCCAAAAATATTACCGTTTAATGATGAAATCTGTTGAAATAATAAAGCAGGAACCATTTAATTCTCAGCATATTTATCATTGTAAAACAACTGACATTAAATATAGGATTATTTCTTTACAACTATATGCATTTGAATGCTTTTATCTACTTCCATGGGATTCATCCATTATTGTTTCTAAATTCTCCGAAAAAGAAGTGTAATACCAGAATCGAGGTTCAGTATTAAGCGTATATCAAAACCGATTTTTTCTACAATGACATTAATTTTGTATGATATATTGACAATATGAATACTGGTATTTATTTCCCGCTTCTATGAAGTATATGCCTAAGTTTTCAACATACTGACACTCTGCATGGGGATATCGATAATAAGATATAATACAAATACATTCAACGTCTCAACAAAACCGCACAGTTCAATGAAAATAAGAACACACAGTATATAGTAGGAAAGTAGCTGGTACCCATATCATCAAATTATGGTACGTATATCCAAAAAATAAAACATGTCGTAGGTATTCATATCATCAGGATTTTCATTATTGTAGGAAATATCAATTAATATGCAGTTTTGGTTTATTTTATAAGTTGCTACATGTGAAGATTCAATAGCCCTTCAAACATTTATGTTATACCCGCTAAATACGACCTGAATAAATAAATATAGCAGTGTAAACTTCCGAACCTACAGAGCTTGTTGCCATTTTATGATATGTGTACCAAATGGTACGCATATTGGCTTAATGCCAGTGAAGTGGATATACATGTACCAAGGTGTTCAAAAATTTGAGGAAAAATATGATTTTTTCTTCTATTTTTATTAAAAAGGAAAAAGCGGATGTCGAAAAGCCCTTATTTTTTGTTCAAGACAAAAACAGCTAATTCTTTATTATCATTTTTAAAATGATTAAAATTATATATATCTGCCAAATTTTTATATCAGCAATTTAAGTGTATTTTCAATAAGATTATACAGTGGACCCCACTTAATATAATAGTTATTTTGTCAGGAAAAATTATTATATTAACCGGACTATAATAATAACCGAACCCAGTTAAATTCAATGTGTACAAGCATGATATGTACCTATTCACGTCATGTTTTATTACTATCCATTTCTAGACAATGTAATTTCCACAATAATTGATGATTTCTTCTAAAACTTTACTTTTTATGCTTCCAAAAAGTTAATTTCATGGATAAAGTTAACTATTAGAAGCTGGGAAAATTGCAAGATCCACCAATATGCTTCCGATGGGTTGACATGCTTTCATTTTGTTTTCTGCCTGCACTTCCGGTTTTGACTAAATCTAATAAGGCATTCATGAGACAATTCGTTTTTAATAACTTCTTTCATTAAAAATCAAATAATCCACAAAGCTATGCAGAATTTCTTTATTTTCTTTGAATTATTTAGCCCATTCTTTCTATAGAATAAAGGCATATTTAAAAAAGATTTTGTCACCACTTAACTGCAGTACAAGTCGTCAAATGGAACATCATGTGCAATGCTAAGCCATGTAAAATATCTCATTTGTTATAAATTATTTTACAAAAATAAGAGACATTCACTTATTTAAACTGTAAAGAACTTCAATATATACAGCCATGTCACTTGACAGGTGCATAGGTAAAGTACCCAAGCCACGTGTAGTGAGGCGTGACTAATCCCGTCTGGCCAGCACTGTTGGTAAATTTCAGTGATTTGGGGAGTCAGAGTGTTTATACAAGCTTCTCATGAGGGGCTAGCTCGTGAAAAAGGTGTGAAACTCAATTGACAGGCGTGATCTTTCTATTATATTAAGCGGGGTGCACATTTTAAGCTATTATAATAACCGATGTAAAATACAATGATTTATTAAGAAATGGTTTTGTGTTTTGAAAAACTATTATATTAACCGAACTATAATATTAAACGGGTATTATATTAAGCGGGACCCTCTGTATAGGAAATTGCATACTCTAATATCTTGCACAAATGCCTGGTAAGGTACCCAAATTTTTTGCCAGAAAGCTTGTCAAAGTAGTAATAAATCAATAACAAATTCCTGGGAAAAGTTATATAAAATTGAGGAACATGTCGTCTGACCTTAAAGCTGGGAAGATAAACAGTCTTCAAAATTTCTTTTTAGGTAGGACATTTTAGCAAGAAAAAAAGTTACACCTAAAGAATTAGTGTTAACATCAATGAAGTTTTATTTGGGAGTATTTATTTTTTTTTGTGGGGATTAATTTTGTTGATTCAAAAACGATTTTGTTATACTGGTGAAGTTTAAAATCATTCTACTTTGTTGTGTTTATAGAGAGGGAAGTTAAGGATGCAGTAAATACTCCAAAGATAAATGGTACCACAGAAAAGTCTTTCGCTTATAATGGTATATTATACAGATACCAACTGATTATTATTAATATCAAAGACAGCAATTAAATCCAGAGTATCTTGTTGACAGGAGTGTATTTATTTTTACCTATTAAGTATATTGCATATGTCTCTATTGTAGACTATTATGGTGAATGTGATAGCGAACAGGATGCAGACAACTCGTCTTCTTGCTTGAATGGTACAGATAGTTTGCAGTGTAGACCATCATGTTTCTTTAGTCCTACCAGGGGTTTTTACCAAATACTGCTTATTGCATTTGCAATTCTTGCAACTAATGCAACTAAACCTGGTGAATATGCAGCTGATTCTGGAAATATTCAGGTAGATATTAACTGTATGTATTTTTATGTTATTGTTCAGACTTTTACTTAAGGATAGTTTGAATAATTTAGTACAAATTTATTTTCAAAATCAATATTATTCCAGGAATATATTTTTGCTTTATTTGTCTTAGTTTAGAATTACCAGACTAATTTTACAAGTGGTCTAGATGAAGTTGTTTTTTAACCAGGTCTGATATGACCTTGACTTTTGACCTGAAAACTTTGTCACTGCAAGGCAAGTTGTTGGTTAAGAATGATATAGATTCCTAGATTCTAGAGTCCAGGGGAAAGAATATATAATTTGGACAAAAATTTTACACTTAATTCTGCTATTGCCTTATCCTTGGACCTAGAAACTTTGTTCAAGGTCAGTGAACACCCTTTGCCCAAAGGCAATCTAAAGTGAGAAAAAATATTTCAGTGTGATATTTTAGACTATAGATTAAATACGTAGAGTTTGATCATTTGCAATGGTCGTATCACACACTTTAAAAAATTTCTTTCCCTCATAAATAGTGATGGGAACCAACGAGATTTTCATAATCGATAATCGGTTTACTGCAACTAACTAATTATTGATTATAATTATTTTTTATATTATAGTTTAGTGCTAAATAATGTAAATAAACAAGATACAATTAACTGACTTGTTACAAGGCCTTTTGTATTTTAATTTACTTAGTATTTCTTGCCATAAAAATGTTGCATTCAAAAGATTTTCTTTAGTATGTGGTCCAACATTAATTTTCTTGAAACCAAAATACAATGTCCACAAGAACGTGCTTTATTTCCCGGGTGGGGATATAGCTTGTTTGACATGTCAGATAGTTTCAGACCGCGCGCCTTTTTGGGGTTTTGATAGTGTGCGTCTAGAATATTCTGTTTATGATATGCGCTCGTTAAATGGAAAAAAAAAACTCAACCGATTAATTGTAATGAAACCTTTTATGATTGAGCTCTTAGAATGTGGTAACAATCGACTGATTTTCGATTATAATCGATGATTGGCCACTTTTGATGATTAAGAGAAAAGGAAATTGGTGGGATGTTTTTAAAAAGCTATCTCAAGATCCAAAACACCAGTAATAATACAACTTTTATGTAAGCTTCGCTTTTTAAAGGGGCATGGTCACGATTTTGGTCAAAAATTATTTTTCCGATTTTAATGTTTAGAACGATTCAGTAAGGCATTTTTAATAGGCAAACAAAATTTGGGTGTCATTTGTTGAGTTATAAGTGAGTTACAGAGCTTACAATTCTTTGCTATATGTAAACAAAGCTTTTGTTTACATTTTGAATATTAATGAATGTGTTAAATGTTAGGAACTGTTTATTTATGCTTAAAATGAATAAGAAGATAGACAAATCAGCTAGAAAAAGATTTTTTACTGGAGGTATAATGAACCTATGTAAACAAAAACAGGGCACGAGCCTTGTTTACATGACAAAGAATTGTGAGCCCTGTATCTTGCTTATAACTCTACGACTGACTCTCAAATTCCATTTGATCATTAGAAATACATTCCTAAAGCATTGTAAATAATAAATACGGAAAAAGAGGAGTTGACCAAAATCGTGACCATGCCCCTTTAAGAGTTATGTTTTATTTGCAACGGCCATGTGTAGTATAATTTTTCCTTTTAAAAGCTTCTTATTTATTTTCAGAAATTGTTCATTTGTGAACAGTTTAGCACTGTTTTCATCAATACAACAGGGATATTTGAAATTCACAGTAAAAGTAGATGTTACTGTGAATCTAAAAAAAATAAATGCCAACCTGGGTTTGAAGAATTTTGTCTGCCATTGATAACAGAAAAACATATCATTGCTGGCTGCATCAACATGACAACTGGCCTCTGTTTAGATGGTATATGATTATATTAATAAGAAGTTTGTCTCATCATCAATTATTAAATTGTGTTAAATGCAGACAAAAAAAAAAAGATTATGGAGTGCTGTTGATTTGTTCTTATCTGATGGTGTTAACTATGAGCCGTATACTAGTACTTTGACATGGCTTCTGTAGATTTGACTTTGCAGTCCTTTCATTTATTCCTCCTTCTGACAGGTATCAATTTTGTAAATGTTCATGAGAACTTAATTCCTTATATATAACGTTCAATGACTATAAAGCCAGGTTAAGAAGGTGTATCCAGGCAAAATTTCTAAGGAATTTATTATGCAGAAATGTGGTTATATTTGTCATTGTTGATATAAATATAAATACATATATGAGATTTTTCCAAGTCTGACCAATTAAAGTCTGGTGGTCAGCCCTCCTCATTATAATATTGAATGTATTGTAGGCCGGTATCTGGATTAATTTTTACATGGTTTCAAATGGAATGCAAATTATAGATTTATTTTTCACATTATTCTTTTATAACCATAAAGTAACTTAATTCAGTAATTCAATCAGTTTTAACAGCATAGTAAATTTAGCACCAGGATACAGTCTGATGTCATTTACATGTAAAATACTGGTATACCATACAAAATCCTTATAGTCTCTCACCATGCATTTGTATCTCCTTGTTAGGAAAAGCAAAATCATCTGAAATGTATAGATCAACAAATGTTTACATGTTTGTTGAATTTTGAGATATAAAATAATACATAGCTTTTATCTTCAGTGAATATTCTTTCAGAATATTGACAGCAGCTGGGTCCAAATTTGAATACAGCAAGAATCTAACTTAATATGTTAATTTTTTTCTTATCTTGGTTTTAAGTTTATTTCATCTACATTTGCATCAAATGGAAGAATAAGTAAAAGGAATTCAAAGACAAATCTAAAACACTTATGTCCAAGTAACAGAGGTTACCCAGTCTGGCATCGGAGTAACACACATTCATAGTTTGACTAAAATATTTACACAAGTGCATATTCCAAAAGTGGTATCTATATATATACCACAAAAATAAAGTTGTATGGAAATTGTGGTGGGATAATCAAAGGTTGCATATAATATAAGGTTTATCTTTAATTTGCTTAATTCGCCTTTATCAATAATTTAGTATTGTGCTTCAAGGTTTTGTCTTGTCATTTATTTCAACCATGACAATGCAGTTATTTTAGCAGTGCACAGTTTGTGATCATATAATATACTTCATGCTTTAAAATGAATATCAATAAAAACCCTGGAGGTAAAAATGTTTAACTGCCCAGTGAGATTACAATTGACATGAATGTCACACAAAAAAGTTGAATTGACTTTTTATCTTTTGCAGGGGAAAAATGTCTTCTTGTTACAGTTGTACAGGGGTACAATAAGTATAAAGCTGAGTGCCATGATAAGAAGTGTCCCACATGTACCAGTGCAAATTCTTTAGAAGAGAGACTGAAAAGTAAGTTTTATGTATAGGTGTTCTATGTAAATTACTTTGTAGAGGGTATTTTTAAATCATAATTTTCAGGATTTGAAATCATTGCTTTTGTTGTCGTTTGCACAATTTATGCTCTACCATGAAACTATTAGACCAGTTTTAATAAAACTTTAATTAAGGCAACAATTTTATTGTTCAAACAGAAAATCATAGAAATATATACGAATTGTTGTTAAGGTGACCAATATATCACGTATTAAGTTCTTTTAGGTACTGTGGTTAAACTGTCTATCACACTCCTCTTGTGTATTAATATGATTTTTGTATTTATTCATTGTTTCTTTTCTGTTTTGCAGACTGTCATATTTTTGCTTATATTAAATAATAAAAATAATCATTCTTTACTTTTTAGTGTGCCTTTTCCAAAACGAGATCTCTGGAGACAGCCATAGTACTGGTAAGAACTTCGTTTAAAAAAAAATACAGTAAACTAGACAGGATCTCGTTGCGAGCAACGAGTGGGTCTTCCGTTTGATTATGAATTAATGACAGAGTTAAATTAATATGTTGACATTATTTTAAATCTTAAATTCAATAGATCCATCTAATTAGGTAAAACCATTTCAAATACAATGATTTTATAATAATCTAAAAATCTAATGAAACGCCTTAACTAAAAGCCCGAATGATTTTATGTACGACTTAACAAAACCCGGAAATGTAAAGGACGACCTAATTATAAGGTACGAATTAACAATTTTCCGAATCAGATTTAATATGAATTGGTATATTAATTTTCTTTTAGGCTGATTTTATGATCTGCATTGCAAAATTAAGATTTCCGGAAAAGGTCATTTTTAAACTGCGAAATCTCTGCAATGCATAGTCCGATTTTAAAACGGTTTTCAGTTTTGTATTTAGCACATAAATGTCTACAGAATGAATGTGTTTCAAAATTCCAAAAATCGAAATTTTGGAATCACTTCCGGTGACGACCGGAAGTGACGGACGACCTGTTCATATTAAAATTGGATACCTTTAGAATATATTTTAATGAAAAAAAAATCCAAATCTTTTAATTTAAAAAATTTTTAAAACGCAATTTTTCGAAAAATGCCGTTTGCGTGGACCGGAAGTGACGGACGATCAAGTTTGTACCTGATGGCATCTAAGAATTAAAAAATCTATCATTCCTGAAATTTTCAATTTTCTATCCTTAATCGTTTTTGAGAAAAAGGTAGGACAAAATCACTTTTTTAAAAAAGATAAACGAATATATCGGCCGACCGGAAGGGACTTCATTAACGAAAATGTACTTGTTACAAGATCTTGATATTCTTAATTACCTGTCAAAATTTCATAAAAATCTGTTGTACCATGTCTGAGATATTTGAGTTTAAAGAAAAATGTTAAGAAAAAAAAGAATAATAACTAGATATGATCTCGTTACGAGTAACGAGTAGGTCTTCCGTTCAATTTTTTTTAAAAAGTTTAAGGTCTTTGCCACCTATAAATCTCTAATTAAGTAATAAATGGGTGTGGCAAAGAGTTTTCAAACAGACATTGTTACGATCAAGAACTTTGCTTCTATGATGCATTAGAAAATCTTTATCGTGTTTAAGTTATTTGTAATAGAATTTACGAGTATCTTGGCCCATAATTTAAAGGGCCAGCCCCTTTTTTCTGATTTCCTTGAAAAGGTCTTAAGAATATTAACATGTTTTGTTCTTAAATCTATCTAAAATTGTTGTTCATTTTTGAGATACAAACGATTGAATATTTTAGGGGCCAGCCCTGTAAATCCTTAAAGGGGACATATATTGGTGTTTTGATTAGTGGAATCGATAAGAATCATCAATGCAGACATTTTCTCTTCTACAATCCTGAACAAAATAAGTCTCCTTCTCTAGGTATATTGCGTCAAAGTTTAAGTACTTTGACCCCTAAAAATCCCTAATTACGTAATAAATGGGCGTGGCAATCATTTTTTCTGATAGATATTGTTATGATCAACAACTTTGCTTCTATAATGCATTACAAAATCTTGATCGTTTTTAAGTTATTTGTAATAGAGTTTGCGAGTATCGTGGCCCCTAATTTAAAGGGCCAGCTCCTTTTTCTTGACTTCCTTGAACAGGTCCTAAGAATACTAACATTTTTTGTTCTTAAACCTATCTAAAATTGTTGTTCATTTTTGAGATACAAACGATTGAATATTTTAGGGGCCAGCCCTGTAAATCCTTAATAGGGACATACATTGGTGTTTTGATTAGTGGAATCGATAAGAATTATCAATGCAGACATTTTCTCTTCTACAATGCTAAACAAAATAAGTCTCCTTCTCTAGGTATATTGTGTCAAAGTTTAAAGACATTGGCCCCTAAAAATCCATAGTTACGTAATAAATGGGCGTGGCAATCATTTTTTCTGATAGATATTGTTATGATCAACAACTTTGCTTCTATAATGCATTAAAAAATCTTGATCATTTTTAAGTTATTTGTAATAGAGTTTGCGAGTGTATTGGCCCCTAATTAAAGGGGCCAGCCCTTATTTCTTGATTTTGTTGGAAAAGTCTTATGAATACTAACATTTTTTATTCGCACACCTATCTAAAATTGTTGTTCATTTTTGAGATATAAATGATTGAATCTTTTAGGGGTCAGCCCTGTAAATCCTTAATGGGGACAGATATTGGTGTTTTGATAAGTGCAATCGATTAAAATCATCAATGCAGACATTTTCTCTTCTACAATGCTTAACAAAATATGTCTCCTTCTCTAGATATATTGCGTCAAAATTTAAGGTTTTTGGCCCCTAAAAATCCCTAGTTACGTAATAAATGGGCGTGGCAATGATTTTTTCTGACAGATATTTTTATGATCAACAACTTTGCTTCTATAATGCATTACAAAATCTTGATCGTTTTTCAGTTATTTGTAATAGAGTTTACGAGTCTCTTGGTCCCTAATTAAAGGGGCTAGCCCCTTTTCCGTGATATCGGTGAAAAGAACTTTTCATACTCTACCACTTTTGTTATATATGTTTTAACAAAATATCAACTGATAAAAAGATACAGATCAAAACGAGTGAAAATTGTGATTAAAAATCCGTACCCAATTTTTGAGCCATAGCGAGCTCCAAGAAATGGCGCCACAGGAGTAAAAAAAAAATAATGGGCACATGTTCAAACTATGGTCTAACTATCCTGAAAATTTCATATTCATATCTCTGATAGTTTTTGAGTTTTTGTGTGCACAAAATAGGTCGTAAAAATGAACAAAATGGCCGATAAATCGGTACCGGAAGTGACGACAGGAAAATTATCAAAATTGTATGAAGATCATATGAAGTGCAATCATCTGTGAAAAAATTGTGGAAATCAGTCGAATAGTTTTCGAGAAATCGCGTGCACAAAATTTGTGGAAAAGATAAATAATAATAATAATAATAACAACAAAAAGGTCTTCCGTTCTGATATACATGTATGAATTTAACTATGAGACATTGCTTCTCTCAAGTAGAAAAAGTAATGGATATGATAATTACTTGGAATGAAAAATGTATATATACGTTACTTCTATTTAAAACAACAACGAGAATGAAAAACATCATCAATTTTTAAAGTACCTTTTGTGTCGACCGGAAGTAACGCCGAACCCAAAAATACACGTTTAACATTTCTACAGTCATAAGTCAATCTTTCCTCAAAGTTTGGTTTTTCACCTCTCTGCCTAATCTGAGATCTCATCGAAACAAGGTTTTTTGTCTCGGGACCGGAAACTGACGAACGGAAGTGATTATTGAAAATAAGAGCTGGTATTTGATGCACATTTTCCTATTGTACATCACTATTTATCAGGCTATATGAAACAACCAAGAAAGTCAGGTAAACTTGTTAAAAACATGATTTGTTTGAAAACTTCCGGTGAAGACCGGAAGTGACAGTTAACAAAATGAAAGCGGTTAAACACATCTTCTGACAAATGTCTATTGTCCTTGTAAGTTTTGCGTCTTAATCACTTAAAGTTTGTAAGATCTGACAGCTAAAACATTTGTTTAAAAAAAGGTTATCTGAGATATTTGAGATAACTCACCGGAAGAAGAAATTTTGTGTTTATTTAACATCGCATACATGACATATGACATAATGTAAACTAATATTTCAATTCTATGTAAAAAAAAAACTAAAATAGATCAAAAAAATAATTTTTGAAGTGCTTCCGGTGACAACCGGAAGTTACGCCGAACAAAACAAAATAGTGTAAACACATCTACATATATAGGTCTATGATCCCACAAAGTTTGATTGTTCAAGTCATTACCGTTTTTGAGATCTGGAGAAGTCAAGGTTTTTTGTCTCGGGACAGGAAACGGACAAACGGAAGTAATCAATGAAAAGGATAGGTAATTTTTCTCAAAGACTAGACAACGGGACTTTATTGCCTATCAATATACTTTAAGTTGTCAAAGAAAAACAGTTAAACTTTTAAACAACTTGAATTGTTTGAACTCTTTCGGTGTGGACCGGAAGTGACGGTTGACAAAATGAAAGGGGTTAAACACATCTACTATCAAATGTCTATCATACATGTAAGCTTTGAGCCTTGGTCACTTACAGTTTCTTAGATCTCGCTGTTACAACATTTGTTTAAAAAAAACAACCTGAGATATTTGAGATATCTCACCGGAAGTAGATTTTTTTTCTTTATTCACCATCGGATAGATAACATATGTAAAGATTTTTACTTATATATAATTTCTATGTGAAAACAATTATATGCGTAAAAAAATATTTTTGGAAGTGCTTCCGGTGACGACCGGAAGTTATGACGAACAAAACAAAATAGTTTAAACACATCTACAACTATAGCTCTATCATCCCATAAAGTTTGGATGTTCAAGTCTTTTTGGTTTTTGAGATCTCGATGTCACTAGCTTTTTGTCGCGGGACAGGAAACGGACGACAGGAAATGAATTTTGAAAAAATGAAAAAAACTCCTAGAGATATTATCATTGTCTATCATTCCCGAAACTTTCAAGTAAATCTATCCAGCCATCTCTGAGAAATCTTGTGGACAAAAAAAGGAAAAAAAATAATAATAATAATGACCTATATTTTGATCTCAGCTAGCTTCCGTACTCGGAATTTCCGGACAATAATTTTTCCAGGAGAGATTACACTAGCATGTCCTCTATCATTCCTGAAAGTTTCAGCTTTCTATCTTTAGTCAGTTCTGAGAACATGCGTGGACAAGAAGTCAAGAAAAAAAGACAAAATGGCGGATAAGTCCAAACCGGAAGTGATTTTTACAAAATCGAAAATGGGGTACAAACTTCAAATGATAACAGATCGATGCTGAAAATTTGACGAAAATCGGACGACCCATCTCCGAGAAATCTTCTGCACAAAAATTGTAAAGAAAAAAAATAAAAGTGAACTAGATGGTTCTCGTTGCGAGCAACGAGTGGGTCTTCCGTCCGATTTTTGAAGAGATTCGATAAAACTCATCATTTTAAAGATAAAATCGTAAATCTGATCGAAAAATGAGTGAAAAAATTTTGCGGCACTCGGGACTTGAACCCGGGTCGCCTGGGCCATGTCCACGACTCTAGCGACTGAGCTACTCGGACTCTCGCTTCAGGACTTTGATGCTTAATATCTCGAGAATGCGTTGATCGATTTTAAAACAAATTACATATTCTGAATCAGTAAAAGGGTCACTATTGAGTGTAAAAATTTCAAAGAAATATAATAAAAACTAAAAAAATTGAAAAATTAAATTTTTCAAATTTCCTTCCGGTGACGACCGGAAGTGACGGAGGACATTCTCTTGACCGAGGTACATTAGAAAAACGGTAGTTCTATCATCTCTGAAAATTTCAGCCCAATATCTTTACTCATTTTTGAGAAAAGTCACAGACAAAATTCACTTTTTAAAATCGTTTTACGACGATAACTTCCGACCGGAAGTGTATTTTCAAAAATTGAAAAAAAACAATCAACTTCAGATAAAACCGCGTTAATCTTGAAAATTTGAATGAAATCGATCGAGCCATCTCCGAGAAATCGTCTGCACAAAATCGGTAAGAAAAAAAAAGAATAATAATAATAACTAGATGGTTCTCGTTGCGAGCAACGAGTGGGTCTTCCGTCCGATTTTTGAATCAATGAAATAAAACCCATCGTTTTTATGATGAAAATCGTAAATCTAAGCAAAAAATGAGAAAAAAAATTTCGTCACTCAGGGCTTGATCCCGGGTCGCCTGGGCATATGTCCACGACTTTAACGACTGAGCTACTCAGACTCTCGCTTCAGGACTTTGATGCTTAATATCTCGAGAATGCGTTGATCGATTTTAAAACAAAATACATATTCTGAATCAGTAAAAGGGTCACTATCAACTTTATAGAACAGTATTTTAAAACAAAAAAGTTGAAAAATTCACTTTTTTAAATTTGCTTCCGGTGACGACCGGAAGTGACGGCAGACGGCTTTTGACCGAGGTACACCAGAAAAACGGGAGATCTATCACCTCTGAAAATTTCAGCCCTCTATCATTACATGTTTTTGAGAAACGTCGCAGACAAAATTGACTTTTAAAAATCTTTTAACGACGATAACTTCCGACAGGAAGTAAATTTTGAAAAACTTTCACGGCGGTACAAACTTCAGATAACTAGGCATAATCTCTGAAAATTTGAAGAAAATCGAACGAGCCATCTCCGAGAAATCGCCTGCACAAAATGTGTAAGGAAAAAAAGAATAATAATAATAATAATAATAATAAAATTGAAAAAGAAACAATAGAATAATAGAAGGGTCTTCCGCTGAAGACGGAAGACCCTAATAATAAGAAAAGTGAAAAAGAAACAATAGAATAATAGAAGGGTCTTCCGCTGAAGACGGAAGACCCTAATAAGAAAAGTGAAAAAGAAACAATAGAATAATAGTAGGGTCTTCCGCTGAAGACGGAAGACCCTAATAAATAAGGACTGTTTTTGTCTTAATCTAAATGGGAGAGTGTTTTTCGACTTGTTCTACATTCCAACAACCCCTTTGTGAAGAATATTTTTGTTAGAAAATCAAAAAAAAAAAAAAAAAAAAAAAAAAAAAAAAAAAAAAAAAAAATGGAGAGAAAGAGAGAAAGAACAAATTTTGGCTCTGGTGAGATTAGAACACACAACTTTTACAGTTGTCATAACAATATTTCACCGGAGGTTCACGTCAAAACATGGCTGGCGCAAAATAATTCCCGAATTTCTCTTTGAATTTGGGGCGTTTCCGCCCGGGACAGGAGCTGATTTTTTGTATGAGATGATAAACAGCGTGTAAGTTGTCTGACTAATTAGGTTTTGTAACAATGCGAGGTGATTTGAAATATTGATGCATGTTGTTTCCGGAGAGGGGTGAATAGGCCCGAGCTTGATTTTCGTCGTAAATAAATCGAAAGTAGAATTTTGAGGTGTGGATCTCGGTTAACGACAATTAGGGGAAGTCCTAAAACAATGACTGATGCATTGTACACATGTATTTCAGCGTTGGGAATTTTTTTTGTGTCGTTTACTATTAAGTTTGACTGTTTTATTTCAACAGGATTGATACAATCTTTATAAATGTAGAAATAACGAACTCGGTAACATGTAAATTTATTCGTTAAAAAATCGATGACAGTAGTTTTCACAGTTCTAACACTCAGAAATAGTTCACACGCTATCATAGATACAGACTAAACGGAAAACAAGAAATACACATGCACCAGAAATATTACACAGCTGCTTACATCCCGTGTATTGTGTAAATTTTAATTCTCCGTATAAGCAATACGCGCCGTTTGATCTCAGGAATTTCTTCTAAATTGTTCAATCCGCTGCATATTTTACAGACAATAAGAATGAGGTCCGAGGTACATTTTCACGAATTTTAATTAGGATTGAGTGAAGGGCTCGGAAGTTAGAATTTTTTTCTACAGTACATGTCAAGCACGCAAATTGGAACTCAAATGCCAAAAAATTCATAACTGTGTTAAAAATGAACGAATTGGTCTGGTAATTAGTACAGTATTCTAGAATGGTACTAGGTTGAAATTAAAGGTCCAAGATCAAAGATCAAGTAAAATCGGGGCAGAAAAACTAAATGATTTTGTGAATCGGAGAGAAAGGGGCGGGGGGGGGGGGGGGGGGGGGGGGTGGTGATGACTTCTATATTTAACGTACAATGTTAAATTCTAAATATTACATATTACACAATTACTATATGAAATACATATGTTAGATCAATGTATAAGCGTTGTATTAAAGATGTAACTATTGATTTTTCTCAACATTTTCACTTTATTTCAGTATGAATACACAGCTAATGATCTCAATACACAAATACGGGGAAAAGCGCCGTTATTGTACCTTCTTTTACAAAATTAAAACGGAAAAGAATAAAATCCATCATTTTAAAGATAAAAACGTAAATCTGAGCACATAACAAGGGAAAAACATTTTCGTCACTCGGGGCTTGAACCCGGGTCGCCTGGGCCATGTCCACGACTCTAGCGACTGAGCTACTCGGACTCTCGCTTCAGGACTTTGATGCTTAATATCTAGAGAATGCGTTGGTCGATTTTAAAACAAAATACATATTCTGAATCAGTAAAACGGTCACTATCAATTTTATAGAAAAATATTTTGAAACAAAAAAGTTGAAAAATTCACTTTTTAAAATTTGCTTCTGGTGACAACCGGAAGTGACGGCGAACATTCTCTTGACCGAGGTACACCAGCAAAACGAAAGATCTATCACCTCTGAAAATTTCAGCCCTCTATCATTTCTCGTTTTTGAGAAACGTCGCAGACAAAATTGACTTTTAAAAATCGTTTAACGATGATAACTTCTGACCGGAAGTGAATTTTGAAATATTGTTACGGCGGTACAAACTTCAGATTACGAGGCATTATCCCTGAAAATTGGAAGGAAATCGCACGAGCCATCTCCGAGAAATCGCCTGCACAAAATTTGTAAGAAAAAAAAAAGAATAATAATAATAACTAGATGGTTCTCGTTGCGAGCAACGAGTGGGTCTTCCGTCCGATTTTTGATTCATTGAGATAAAACCCATCGTTTTTATGATGAAAATCGTAAATCTAAGAAAAAAATGAAAAAAAAAATTTCGTCACTCGGGGCTTGAACCCGGGTCGCCTGGGCAATGTCCGCGACTATATCGACTGAGCTACTCGGACTCTCGCTTCAAAACTTTGATGCTTAATATCTCGAGAATGCGTTGATCGATTTTAAAAAAAATGATATATTCTGAATCAGTATAAGGGTCACTATCAAGTGTAATAATTTCAAAGGAAAAAATTAAAAAATTAAAAAGTTGAAAAATCAAATTTTTCGAGTTTCCTTTCGGTGACGAACGGAAGTGACGGCGGACATTCTCTTGACCGAGGTACACTAGAAAAACGGTAGATCTATCATCTCTGAAAATTTCAGCACTATAACTTTACTCATTTTTGAGAAATGTGACAGACAAAATTGACTTTTAAAAATCGTTTATCGACGATAACTTCCGATCGGAAGTGAATTTTGAAAAACTGTCACGGCGGTACAAACTTCAGATGGCGAGGCATCATCCCTGAAAATTTGAAGGAAATCGATCGAGCCATCTCCGAGAAATCGCCTGCACAAAATGTGTAAGGAAAAAAAGAATAATAATAATAATAATAATAATAATAACTAGATACGATCTCGTTACGAGTAACGAGTAGGTCTTCCGTTCAATTTTTTAAACAATATGATTAAAATATCAATGAAATTTTAGAATTCCCTTAAACTCCCCCCTTTGAGATAATGGATACGATTGTCAATATCCTTTACAATGCTTAACAAAGTGTTTTGCTTTTTCACATACAGTACATTAAAGATTTAAGATTTTAGTCCCCTAAAATCCCTATTTACGTTATCAATGGGTGTGGCAATGAGTTTTAGAAACTGATATTGTTACGATCAACAACTTGAATCTATAATGCATTACAAACTCTTGATCGTTTTTAAGTTATGTGTAAGAGACTTTACGAGTGCCTTGGACCCTAATTTAAGGGGCCAGCCCCTTTTTCGTTATTTCATTCGAAAGGTCTCCCGATTACTGAATTTTTTTGTTCTTACACCTATCTTAAATTGTTGTTCATTTTTGAGATACAAATGATTGAATATTTAAGGGACTAGCCCTTTAGATCCTTAATTGGGACAGACATTGGTGTTGTGATTAGTGAAATCGATTTAAATCATCAATACAAGTATTTTCTCTTCTACAATGATTAACAAAATATGTCTCGTTCTCTAGATATATTGTATCAAAGTTTGAGAACTTTGGCCCCTAAAAATCCCTCATTACGTAATAAATGGGCGTGGCAATGATTTTTCCTGATATATATTGTTACGATCAACAACTTTGCTTCGAAAATGCATTACAGAATCTTTATCGTTTTTAAGTTATATGTAATATACTTAACGAGTGTCTTGGCCCCTAATTTAAGGGGCCAGCCCCTTTTTCTTGATTTCCTTGAAAAGGTCTCACAAATACAAACATTTTTTGTTCTTACACCTACCTAAAATTATGGTTCATTTTTGAAATACAAATGATTAAATATTTTAGGGGCCAGTCCTGTAGATCCTTAATGGGGACAGACATTGGTGTTTTGATTAGTGGAATCGATTTAAATCATCAATACAATTATTTTCTATTCTACAATGCTTAACAAAATATGTTTTGTTCTCTAGATATATTGTATCAAAGTTTGAGAACTTTGGCCCCTAAAAATCCCTAATTACGTAATAAATGGGCGTGGCAATCATTTTTTCTGATAGATATTGTTATGATCAACAACTTTGCTTCTATAATGCATTACAAAATCTTGATCATTTTTAAGTTATTTGTAATAGAGTTTGCGAGTGTATGGCCCCTAATTAAAGGGACCAGCCCCTTTTTCTTGATTTCCCTGAAAAGGTCTTACGAATACTAATATTTTTTGTTCTTACACTTATCTGAAATTGTTATTCATTTTTGAGATACAAATGATTGAATATTTTAGGGGCCAGCCCTCTAGATCCTTAATGGGGACAGGAATTGGTGTTTTCATTAGTGGAATCGATTTACATCATCAAAATAAGTATTTTCTCTTCTACAATGCTTCACAAAATATGTTTCGTTCTCTAGATATATTGTATCAAAGTTTAAGAACGTTGGCCCCTAATAATCCCTAATTACGTAATAAATGGGCGTGGCAATGATTTTTCCTGATATATATTATTACGATCAACAATTTTGCTTCTGTGATGCATTACAAAATCTTTATCATTTTTCAGTTATTTGTAATAGAGTTTACGAGTGTCTTGGCCCCTAAACAAAGGCGCCAGCCCCTTTTTCTTGATTTTGTTGGAAAGAACTGTTAATTCTCTACCACTTTTGTTATATATGTCTTAACAAAATGTTATTTGATAAAAAGATACAGATCAAAACGTATGAAAATTTTGAATGAAAATTGGTGCCCAATTTTTGAGCCTAGGCGAGCTCCAAGATAAGGCGCCACTGCCATAAAACGACATAATAGGGCACAACTTCAAACTATAGACTACCTATCCTGAAAATTTCACAGTCATATCTCTGATAGTTTTTTAGATCACCTGTGCACAAAATGGGTCGTAAAAAATTGAAAAATCGGCCGTAAATTGGGACCGGAAGTGACGACGGAAATAGTTTCAAAAACATATAAAATTCAGGTCACGTTCCATCATCTGTGAAAAAATGGTTGAAATCGGTCGAATAGTTTTCGAGAAATCACGTGCACAAAATTTGGAAAATAATAATAATAATAATAACTAGATCTCGTTACGAGTAACGAGTAGGTCTTCCGTTCAATGTTTTGAAAAGTTTAATGACTTTGGCTACTATAAATCTCTAATTAAGTAATAAATGGGTGTGGCAAAATGTTTTTCAAGCAGACATTGTTACGATCAACAACTTTGCTTCTACAATGCATTATAAAATCTTTATCATTTTTAGGTTATCTGTCATGGAGTTTAGGAGTATCTTGGCCCCTAATATAAAGGGCCAAACCCTTTTTCTAGATTTCATTGAAAAGGTCTTAAGAATACTGTTATTTTTGTTTCTTAAACCTATCGAAAATTGTTGTTCATTTTTGAGATACAAACGATTGAGTATTTTAGGGGCCAGCCCTGTAGATCCTTAATGGGGACAGACATTGGTGTTTTGATCAGTGGAATCGATTAGAACCATCAATGCAGACATTATCTCTTCTACAATGCTTAACAAAATATGTCTTCTTCTCCAGATAACTTGCGTCAAAGTTTAAGGACTTTGGCCCCTAATAACTCTTAGTTACGTCATAAATGGGCATGGCAATGATTTTTTCAGATAGATATTGTTATGATCAACAACTTTGCTTCTTCAATGCATTACAAAATGTTGATCATTTTTAATTTATTTGTAATAGAGTTTACGAGTCTCTTGGCCCCTAAGTAAAGGGGCCAGCCCTTTTTTCTTGATTTTGTTGAAATGGTCTTAAGAATACTAACAATTTTTGTTCTTACACCTATCTAAAATTGATGTTCATTTTTGAGATATAAATGATTGAATCTTTTAGGGGTCAGCCCTGTAAATCCCTAATGGGGACAGATATTGGTGTTTTGATAGGTGCAATCGATTAGAATCATCAATACAGACATTTTCTCCTCTACAATGCTTAACAAAATATGTTTCCTTCTCTAGATATATTGCGTCAAAATTAAAGGCTTTTTGCCCCTAAAAATCCCTAGTTACGTAAGATATGGGCATGGCAATGACTTTTTCCGATAGATATTGTTAAGATCAACAACTTTGCTTCTATAATGCATTACAGAATCTTTATCGTTTTTAAGTTATTTGTAATAGAGTTTACGAGTGTCTTGGCCCCTAATTAAAGGGGCCAGCCCCTTTTTCTTGATTTCCTTGAAAAGGTCTTACAAATACAAAAATTTTTTGTTCTTACACCTATCTAAAATTGTTGTTCATTTTTGAGATACAAATGATTGAATATTTTAGGGGCCAGTCCTGTAGATCCTTAATGGGGACAGACATTGGTGTTTTGATTAGTGGAATCGATTTAACTCATCAATACAATTATCTTCTATTCTACAATGCTTAACAAAATATGTCTCGTTCTCTAGACATATTGTATCAAAGTTTGAGAACGTTGGCCCCTAATAAACCCTAATTACGTAATAAATGGGCGTGGCAATAGTTTTTCCTGATATATATTGTTACGATCAACAACTTTGCTTCTATCATGCATTATAAAATCCTTATCATTTTTCAGTTATTTGTATTAGAGTTTACGAGTGTCTTGGCCCCTAAATAAAGGGGTCAGCCCCTTTTTCTTGATTTTGTGGGAAAGATCTATTGATTCTCTACCACTTTTGTTATATATGTCTTAACAAAATATAATTTGATAAAAAGATACAGATCAAAATGTATGAAAATTTTGAATGAAAATTGGTACCCACTTTTCGAGCCTAGGCGAGCTCCAAGATAAGGCGCCACTGCCATAAAACAACATAATAGGGCACAACTTCAAACTATAGACTACCTATCCTGAAAATTTCACAGTCATATCTCTGATAATTTTTGAGATCACCTGTGCACAAAATGGGTCGTAAAAATTGAAAAATCGGCCGTAAATCGGGACCGGAAATGACGACGGAAATAATTTTGAAAACATGTAAAATTAAGGTCACGTTCCATCATCTGTGAAAAAATGGTTGAAATCGGTCGAATAGTTTTTGAGAAATCGCGTGCACAAAATTTGGAAAAAAATAATAATAATAACTAGATGGTTCTCGTTGCGAGCAACGAGTGGGTCTTCCGTCCGAATTTTGAAGAGATTTGATAAAACTCATCATTTTAAAGATAAAATCGTAAATCTGATCGAAAAATGAGTGAAAAAATTTTCCGGCACTCGGGACTTGAACCCGGGTCGCCTGGGCCATGTCCACGACTCTATCGACTGAGCTACTCGGACTCTCGCTTCACGACTTTGATTCTTAATATCTCGAGAATGCAATGATCGATTTTAAAACAAATTACATATTCTGAATCAGTAAGAGGGTCACTATCAAACTTACAGAAAAAAATTAAAATATAATAAAGTTGAAAAAATCGATTTTTCGTCTTCTCTTCCGGTGACGACCGGAAATGACAGCGGACGTTTTTATGACCATGTTGCACCAGAAAAAAGGGATGTCTATGATTACTGAAAAGTTCAGACCTCTATCTTTACTCGTTTTTGAGAAACGTCGCAGACAAAATTGAATTTTTAAAAACGTTTTAGGACGATAACTTCCGACCGGAAGTGAATATCGAAAAATTGAAACGGCGGTACAAACTTCAGATAACGACACATCAACCCTTAAAATTTAAAGGAAATCGAACGAGCCATCTCCGAAAAATCGCCTGCACAATATTTGTAAGACAAAAAAAGAATAATAATAATAATAATAATAATAATAAGAAAAGTGAAAAAGAAACAATAGAATAATAGAAGGGTCTCCCGCTGAAGACGGAAGACCCTAATAAAATTGAAAAAGAAACAATAGAATAATAGTAGGGTCTTCCGCTGAAGACGGAAGACCCTAATAAGAAAAGTGAAAAAGAAACAATAGAATAATAGTAGGGTCTTCCGCTGAAGACGGAAGACCCTAAAAAGAAACAATAGAATAATAGAAGGGTCTTCCGCTGAGACGGAAGACCCTAACTAGACACGATCTCGTTGCGAGCAACGAGGAGGTCTTCCGTCCGATTCTCATCAGATGTGATAAGACCTTTACTTTTGCTATTCGAAAACGAAACATGGAAATGTGGGTGGGGCTACATTTAAAGGATATGAGACGTTTCTGTATGAAGTGTAAGAGCTATTGATGAATAGCTTTAGATCCCTTTTGGCCCTTTAATTTAGGGGCTTGTCAATTTTTCTTGATATCAAATTAAAGGACTTTTTTTATTTGATGCAAATTTTATTCAACAAGCATTGAGAAAGTGACCGTTTTTGAGATATCTGAGAAAGAACTTGTTTGGGGCCGACTTTTTATCGGGCCATCTAACAATTTTGATGACTGTACATTGTTAAATATATCATTCATGTTACAAAATATTCAGAAATTAAAAGCCATGATTGTCTTCAAATCAATTGGCTCATAATTTAAAGGACTAGACCTTGGTTATGTAAAAGGAAATTTATTTTTGTTTTAAATGCATTTGGTTCAAAAAGTGTTTAGAAATCAGTTACCATTATTGAGATACATGTATCTGGGAAAGAACGTTGGGGTCGATTTTCTCCTTTTAGCGAAATTTTGAGGGTTGTCTATTGTTATACACATAGTATATATAAATGTACATAGTTCTAAGCATCTTTACTCGTACAACAATTTCACAAATATTTCTCTTTTTTAAAAAAGAATGATCAAAATTCTGGACTTCTAGTCCTGTAAATCCTTAACAACATAGTATATTAAAATTATTACATGTATATTGTATAGGTACGGAGTAAAGACTTTAGACCATTCTGGGCTCTTATTTTAAAAACAGTTCAATAAAAAAATTGAACATGTGCATAAAAACTGAAAGTTTGAATCTTTTTACTGCCAAAAAAAATAAGCTCGCAAATTGCGTGTTAAAGATGGTCCGCAATTCAAAATGTTTTATCATATCGACTCAAATTTAAAATTTAAAATTGTCTCTGTTTCAATGAAAAAATGATGTACATATTAAAACTTGTTGAATCCGGATGCTGTGCATTCCGGCATGTTGTCCAATTCGGCGACATTATTCAGTCCCTTGGCATTTTCCTAGCATTTTATTTTTAAAAAATGTTGTGCAATCCGGACCTTGTCTATTCTGTAAACCGGCCGCGATGTAAAGAATTGACTGCTAATGATTAGTGAGAGTTATCTCCCGTAATCCGGCCACTTATCGATCGATCGGCAATTTTCCTGTCGTTGCTATTGATTTAAACAACTGTGAATATACTATAGTAGATCCAAACTAGTAATTCATTTCAGTATATTCCGTTAAGTCTTGTTATAAATAAATACGCATTCTTTTTTTTGCGAAAATTAGGTAATGAGATTATAGTTCATCCCATTTTTTTTCAGGCCGTGATTTAGGATACCGCGGTAGTAAGACTGCCGATATCGTATGCTATCCCCGTTGTATGGCTACACTTACAGAGTTACATTTTATTCTGTCAAAATGCTCCATTCTTTATTAAATTCTCATCTATATAAATATTCAACCTCGCCGTTACGTAATCAGCCACCTGTTGGCCAATGTCATGTACTTATCTTGTGTCGGACTTTTCAGGTTAATCGAATGCTTGAAAATATCAATTACGATGACTTTGAAAAAGTATTACCATTGTATGTACTCCTTTATGGACTATTTGTTTTCCAAGAAAAAAAAAATGAAAATTGGTACCGTAATCACGATCGATTAGGTCTAATATATTTCAGAAGAATTGAAAATTTTGCAAGAATAGACGATCAAGACCTACTGCATTAAATACTGAAATTAATTTGCAACAATGTCCTCCAAATCGGATGTTGTCTAATCTACCCTTATTTTTCAGAACCAAACTCCTCCAGATAAGACAAGTTTTACAATGTACAAAATTTATTTACAAAATAAACGACATAAAAGGGTTTCGCGCTATTTCGCTTCGTATTTATACTCGCCCCATACGTCGAAGCGAGTATGATTGTATTACGACTTTGACATCTGTCCTTTTTTATATGATCTATTTTAACAAATAAAATAAACAGCATGGCTATTTGAAAAAATAAAGCAGTGTACATTTGTTCACTAATAATTCTTAAGTTTACGTTGTTTACAATCGATGCATAATTTGCAGGTTGAATAAACCCAATCATTCGGGGGAGGAAATCAAACGGTTACCTTTTTTAAACATTCCCATGATGTATTTTTGGGGAATTTTTGTACGCCCCCAAGAATTATTTTTATTTACTTTGAATATTTCTAACGTTAAAAGAAAATCAATTCTGTGTAAATAGGCGAAAGTCTATAACTTTCTAAGATAATTCATTTGGTTTGCATGGTAACATTTGATACTGTAATGGCCGAAAAATCGGAACATTCAGCTTTAAGAAATTTCTCCACTTGGTACGACATCGAAACGTTATTTCAAATCAGGCATCAAACAATGAAAGGAAATGAAAATTTTCGGCGGATCTAAATGTTAAAATATTCTTATGATAAAATGATGTATTTATGACAAATGTAGATTAATCATTTTTATCTTTACTAGATATATTCGCACTTGTGTTTTGTATCCATCTCTTTTAAATCCTTTACAGCCAAATATGTTACAATTCGTGGTCTTTTTATCCTTTTGTTGTAAACAACGCTGGAATCTTCACAATCAATGTGCTGTTGAACGAAAGGCTCGGTTAGCAATACTTACTGCATGGGCCGTCAAAAATTAGTAATTTTAGTGATAGATTAAGAATTTTTTTAGATTTCACAAAGCGTAATTTGTGAAAAAATTAAACTGTTATTACTTTGAAAAAAATCATTTAAATTACAAGAAAATTTTGCTATTTCATACGTATAGAGTTTGCACAAAATGAGTTGTATGTTATTCAACCAGTGTTTGAAATTTGAGACCGTTCTTGATATATTTGAGAAAGAAATTTTAGGGGCCATCCTTTTATCTTCTTATCAGGGCCGTTTAACAAAATTTGAGTCATTTCCGAGAAATCGCGTGCACAAAAATCGTTAATAAAAGAACAAAAAGAATACAAGACACGGAATCTCTTAACAAGGGGGGGGGGGGGGGGGGGGGGGCTTGTAAATTCATATTTATTCAAGTTATTAATCATAGGCATTGAATAACTACTATTGCCTAATTGGCAAATTATTTTGTTTTGCTTTTTGACTCCATGACCTCTACAATTTTGCTGAGTTAAACGTTAAAAATTTTTTAAAAATATATACAAGCATGTATATACAGAACATTCATTACGCGATCGCCGTGCGCTTCTTTTTGGGAAGAACAGTCCTGATCAGACAGCAAATAATAATACAGCATACAGACGTTTTATTAAAATATATATGTATCAAGTATTCGAGTGTACGTGCAACGCATATGCAGAAGTCCGGTCGATTTGAAAATCTCCGTAATCTACTAAGTAGTATTTATAATCATGTGTCCTCTACTCGCTCTTCGCCTGTCCGAATCTAAACAAAACTTTTACTTACCGAATGTTAATAAACTGTTTTTAAAACTCACATATTCTTTGATAATCAATAACAAAAAAATGTAATTTAATTAAAATGAAAGAATAAAATCAGCAATGCGTATGCTTTTTAATGATTCGGACTACCATTCAGAAGAGGTTAAACCAATAGTGTTCGTGTGACCATTATTCTTTTACGGCCTGAATGTAAATCAAACTTGTTAAAAGAATGCATTGGTATATTAAAGAAATAATCACTGATTCCTTCAATTCCTTCCGTATTAGCGGGCATCGGTAAGTTTTATCGTGCCTGCACCTACCGCAAGCATGTAACATTGTAACACTTAAACTGCCTTATCTCGAACGCGTTTTCAACTCACTTTACTTACTATACCCTGCTAAATTCATGCATGCTCTCTCTCTCTCTCTCTCTCTCTCTCTCTCTCTCTCTCTCAGAACTCATATATAAAGACTCCTAATATTTTGTTAGCCAAATGAATTATCACAGATTACAGATACATAAGATGTTTGTGTTGGAATAATCATGTTGTGAATATCGCCTATATAGATGTGGGAAGTGTAATGCATTAAATTCTCAGCAGCAAAAATGTCAGAAATAGACTAATTTATTTTTCAACTCGTACGACTGTAAAACGTTGTATTATATTCATTTGATGGCAGTTTCTTTTAATTTTACGCACTGTGATTTAAATCAATGCTAAATCAAAAGTTTGATGCATCTTTAACCAATATAATTCAAAATAAAAACAATTCAATGAACTGTACGTGTGATAACGTAGAAACACGAGAAGCCTGTGTCTTAGACCACAGCGAATCGCTTGTCCACTAGCGCGGTATCTCTTCGGCCATGTGCGATTGATGTGTTACGTAAATGTAGACCCAACGTGGTGGGTTTTAAATGACGGAATATTTTCCCAACAATAAAACTTATTTTATGACATAGACAAGATCACATAGAACACCTCTTTTCAATGACAGTCATACTATATATCGTTTTTAAATTATAAAACTAAAACATTATAACCTCGTAGGTTAAGGTATAATTTTTTTTGTTTACTCTTTAATATCGTTAACATCGGAATTCCTTGTGTTTGCAGCTAAATAAATAAACCAATGTGTGCATCCCAGCAAAACGCAAATCTTGTGTATTGGATAACAGCAGACCGCTCGCTAGTCCAGCCGCGACCTATTTCTTTGGCCGCGGCCAAGGAATCTGATGCGTAATTGTTTACATACACAGCTCGGAATCCAGCTAGATTTTAAATGCGTCTCAAATGTATTGCATAGTATAAGTTCTTTTATCCATAATGTGTTTCACTAGAAGAGAATGAGAATGTATATACACTTTCCGTATGTAAGCTGGTATACTGTCTATGGTAGCTTTATGTCAGTTATACGCATAAAGACCCCGTTTTACAAATAACAGAGGTAACATTAAATTTATGGGTTAAGAGGTTACTCTTTTCTCCTTAATTTACATTTAATATATCTTATACCATAGTTCTTTGTGTAAGCCGCTATATAAATAAACTTATGTATGCAAGACGCGAATGGTGTGTATTAGATAACCGGTGGCTGCTAGCTAGCAGCCGATCAATAATCTCTTCGGTCGCGGGTGAGGAATTGGTACGTGATTTCACATACAACCCAGGCTTCTAAAAATGATTTTAAAACAAATTTTAAACATTTTTTGTAGAAGTTGTTCTGTGTTTCACTTGAATAGAATAAGAATGTATGTCCGCGACTATGTACTTTCTCTTTCTCGGCTTTGAATGATTGTCCATTACAAAAACTAAACAAAAGTGACTAATGATCCTCACGTATCACCTGTAAGAAAAACATCGATACTCTCTTTTTATAATTAATTTTAGCAACATATAGGTAAGCTATTACACTTTCTGTTGTAACTTGTGTCAGTTATGCAGACAAAAACATGCACTTTTCACATGAAAACAGGTACGTGTTAACAATTAGGTCAAGCTTTTTACTCTCGTATTACGCAATACCCGAACAAAATTTTATTGTAACGACTTTGATAAGATCAAAATGAACAACTTTTTCAGCGACAGCCATCTTGAAATCCCAACCGTTTTTTAGTTATCCTGCGAAGACTTTCAAAAAACTTTGGCCCCTAATTTGAGGGGCCAGCCCCTTTTTCTTGATGTCAAACGAAAGCTCTTGGAATTATAAACTTTATTTGCTCTACATGTTTTCACAAAATATTTCTGAGAAAAGAGATAAACAAAGAAAACCATGCAAAAAAACGACGCTTTTTCAATTCCATTTTTCGAGCCCCACCGAGCTCCAGGGTTTCTTGTGCTAGGCAAATAAGAATGCTTTTGTTCAGATTAACAATCTTTTGTCTTTCATCCCTGAAAGTTTAAAATCGATATCATTTGTAGTTTATGAGAACACTCTTGGACAAACCAACCACCTAAAAATCCTTAAAATGCCAATATCTCAAAAACGGAAATGACGTCATCAACCAAAAAAATTTCCGATAAGGTTCAGAACATAGTTAGTAAGATCTGAAAATTTCGTGCAAATCGGTCGAGCCATTTCTGAGATATCGCGTGCACAAAAAGTGGTAAGAAAAAAAAAGAAGAAGAAAAAGAAAAAGAATCCGAAGAATAACAATAAGGTCTTCCGTTGGAAACGGAAGACCTTAATAATAGTGAAAAATAGAGAAAAAGAAACCTAACGAAAACAATAGGGTCTTCCGTTGAAACGGAAGACCCTAATGAATTCAAATTATGTAATTTGCACAGCTGATTTTTATTTAATGGCACAAACTAATCGACAAAGTTTCTGCATGTGCATGTGTAAAATGTTAAAAGTGATATAAGTGATCACAAAGTGAGAAATAGATAATTGCCATAAGGAGCCATTTTTAGACTGTATTGGTCTCTTTTAAAAGAAAAACTCCATATCAAAATATTGGAAAATGCCCAAATTTAATTGGTAAAATATATATATGTTTTTCCTTACTCAATTATAGTTTATAGCTTAACAAATCGTATCTTAAAATTTTATGAAGATCTGATGGTTAATTTGTTGACCATCCAGCCTCCTATGGAGCAAATTGAACAAATTGCAATCATTGGAAAATGTTTTTTGGAGTTCTTTTTTTTTTAAAGTCCACAAAAAATGAGAGCTCTTTCATTTGCATGTTACAAAGATATTGCCTTCTTGTTTAAATTCTGAAATATTAATAGTCGTTGTTCATTAAGAATTGATTAATAAATCTAAATAGGGGAAAAAGTACCTATTTGTAAAATTTAGTTGTTTGTTCTTATTATATGATTTTTTTAAAATCTCTCCTGATCTGGTGTATTCAAAACCAGAAATTGAGTCCGTAAATAGATCATATAGAAAAATAGATATGACACTGCTAGCTGGTCCCTAATTAGCATTTTATCATGTGTTGTTTTTTCATTGTTCATCTTTTAAAGTTCTAAAGCAGAAAACAATTTATGGTTAAAGTGCATTAAAATGATTCTTTTTAGAAGAATAATCATTGTTTATTTTAGATTGCGCCCCGGAAACCAGCAGCACTTCAAGTGAGTGTACAGATATCCTTATTCATGTAAATTGTGGCATAAATTGCTATGGAACTGATTTAAATCTTATTGTTAATCAGTATTTTCAACTGCAAATTATGCGTAAAAGTTGACGGAGTCCCAATGCCTTCTTAATTGCAGGTGGATGTGTACAGCCAACTTATTGGATCCTCTGTCTTGGCATTGCTGTTGTACTGTTTGTGGTGCTTACCAGTCAATAAAGGAATGATGGAAACAGTGATTGTTTTAGTATCAAGTGCAAAGGACGGACATGTGCAGTTTTGTAATGTTTTTTAAAAAAACATATTGTAAAACATTTTAAACAAAGATAATCTATTTTAATTTGTTGAATTGTGGGGGAAAAAAGCAGTTAAGCAGGCTGGGTGGACAACAAATTAGTCATCAGATCTTCCTTAATTTTTCAGATATGATCTCTTTTATAGCTATCAACTACTATTTAGTAAAAAAAAAAGTATTTATATTTAACCTTTTAAATTTGGGCATTTTTTAAAAAATATTCTTATATATAGGGCTCTCCTTTTAAAGGAGATCAATACTGTGCAATACAGTCTAAAAATGGCCATGACCATGGAGCCCTCTCAAGGTGATATGGGACATCTGTCGATATTATGTGGAACATTAAAATTAAAATACTTTCACCGGTTTTGAATTTTTGAATTTTACAGTATTTAACCATAAAATTTACATTTAAATTCATTTGGAAAAAATGAAAATTTTAAAATCTCCAGCGGGATTCGAACTCATGACTAACAGATTCGTAGTGAACCCTCTAACCCACTGCGCCACGCTGTTGGGTAACAAATTTCGGAAAGAAACTATTAAATTACACTTGATTTTATTGTTTACTTCGATAAATAATACGTCACAACATGGGGGTGTCCCATACCACCTTAAAAGGAAATTCATCTTGCTTTTATTATTTATGCATTTTTTATACCAATTTATTAAAGTTGTCTGTTATAAAAGCAAAATTTTTTAAAAATATTATATTATTAAGTTGTTTTTTTAATGGGATACTTTGCTGCATAGTTGATTTTATGTTCTGTAGTTTATCTGTTGGGTTGTCAATGCTAAGCCGTTATAATTGTCAGCTGTTACTATGTATTCTACTACGTTGGTTATTACTTATTTTTGTGATTTTATTTTTCGTCTACATTTCCATGACTTACATATCAAGTGATTGGTCATTTTCTTCTATAGATACTGTCCTTATACTGCATTCTTTGTTTTCTATTTTTATACCATTTTACTGTTTTAGAGAATGAGATTTTTTATATGACGTGTTCATTAGAGAATGAGATTTTTTATATTCATTACAAAAACATTAAATTTTTTCCCCCAATTTTGTACGGCTTAGGCGAAAAATAATATGTTGGCAAAGTATTTTGGAAAATAAAATATTTAACATACATATACTCACTCCGTCTTATTCTTAAAACTCAATCAAATATAGCTGTATATAAATTAGATAGTATCTGCGTCTATAAGAATAAATACAAAATTTTATTGTAAAAAAAGACAAGCTTGAATTCATTTACGCACAATGAAAGGACTTTAAAAAAATTGAAATACCCGGTATGTAGGAAGAAAATTCAAAACTATTCATCGCTCCTTTCGTCATTATAAATCCTTCTCCGAACCTTGAAGACGCATTGTACATGTAAGTCCATTGCTTTTCCCCGGTTTTCGTTGGGATCAGCGGATGACTGCCACAGCTGGATGCATTCGGCTCACGCTTGTCCTTTTCCGTAACCGATATTTGCGGTTACGGAAATGGCCGAGCAGTTACGATTGAGTTAGATGGGAAACCAGTCCATCGCAATTTAACCTCAAGTGCAAGCCGGTAACCATTGCTGCTGTATGAACTGAGCCAATGTAGATAATGTGTCTTGTCTAAAAACACAACAAACATCATCAAGTTACATATGTACCACAGCGGGGCTCTAACCAGCAACTTTTGGGTTACTTGCCTAACATACGGGTATTCTTTGCTTTATAGCGATCATTGCAAAACATTTCCATCTACCGAGTATGATTCCCTCTATTTCTTACGGAAACTTATAGTTAATTCATAGCTCTATAGAAACAGTCAGACTGAAATTTACACGCCCCGTTTATCGATCGGTCGAAACCCACAGGGACTGAAACTGACTGGAAACTAACAGGAGTGAAATCTACACGCTCCGTTTATCAATTGGTCGAAACCTTCATCGAACCAAGAAAAATCACGGACTGCACGAAATAATCATGATGATATCAGACTCAAATTCCCATAGGAGACTATTTGGCTGTTTCTTTTAGCAAACGTACTGATTTACATTAACAATAATTTTGTTAATTTTTTTTAACTTTTTACGATCAATTTATTAATTTGTTAAAAGAAAGATGTAAATATAAACAATGAAATGCTTTCTTAGATGATTCATGCGGGTTATAAAGGTAGCGATCATTGCAGAAAAATACATAACCCGATGTAACGCATGTGGATGATGCCAGACTCAAATTCCCATATACGGGTACGGTATGAAGACTTGCCTATTTTTTATTCTTATCTAACTAATCTGTTGTAAATTAAATACTTAAGCATTGAATCATTATTTTTTGAAAGAGTGGTCTCATAACTGCAACGGCGTGTGCATACAAATTGAAAATATGTTTGCACACACCGTTGCAGTTATGAGACCACATCTTTCAAAAAATAATGATTAAATGCTTATATTTACGTTTTTTAAAATTTGATATATCAGTAAAATTTGAAAAATCACTCAAATCAATTAATGCAATTTAATAGGGGGAAAGAGAGTGAATGTAAATATTGTAGAATAAAGAGTCATCAGCGATTTTAAAGGAATATATTTACATTCACTTTCTTTCCCCCTATTAAATTGCATTGATTCATTTGAGTGATATTTACGCATAACGCAGAAGACCCAATCACCAAATTTTGAGCGTATGAATACATTCAGTCTTCCTTCAGTATTTCTCGAAGAACATGACTGACTCTCCTCGCGACTTCAAACCGGATCACGACCTGATATTATACTTAGTACGCTGATTAATATTTCATTGATGTAAATATTTTTAACACTTAAATGAATTCAATTGATTAATTTCTTAGTATACCAAAAGTAAATTCATCAAATTACAGAATGACAAATAAAATTGTGTTTTTAGAATTTAAAAACGCTGTGCACTATTTTTGTCAGCATCATTCGGCTGTTCCAATGGCTCTTCCGTTAATTGCGCATCACTCGTTGTATAAGGCAGAGATTTTTAAAAAATAAATCATATTTGCGGAGAGGGAATAAATTTTAAAAACGTAAATATAAGCATTGAATCATTATTTTTTGAAAGATGTGGTCTCATAACTGCACAGGTGTGTGCAAACAAATTTTCATAACGCGCTAGCGCGCCTTATTCAAATTTGTATGCACACACCGTTGCAGTTATGAGACCACATCTTTCAAAAAATAATGATTCAATGCTTAATATAGCATTGAATGATTTTTTTTTTTGACGTCGTCGTGTCAATAACTGGCGTCAGGTGAGCAGACAAATTGAATAACGCGCGTTAGCGCGTTATGATAATTTGTCTGTTCAACTGACGCTAGTTATTGACACGACGACGTCAAAAATAAATGATTCAATGCTTATATTTACATTCCATTATTGATAAAATGAATTATTTTATTAGATAAATCGGTATAAATTGCAGATCACGGAGGGGGTAAATTAGTAACAGCAAGAACAGCTGTTCTCTAAAACCAGTTTAAACTGGTTATCACATAGACTGTTGAGATGAGCATGAAAATATAATCCATTAATACTAACTTGAAAATATAACCCACGAATAATACCTTTTAAAATTTTGCTTGTAACAATAGAATCAGCTCTATAATTGAATAATTGTAAACTGTGGTGTTTTTACAACATGTTTGAAATATATTTTTAAACCGATAACATAGAAATTAATGTTTGGGAACTACTTTATGTAAATTACAGGTAAATTCATAAGCAGTGATTGGGTTGTTGCATTTAGAGGCATTTAAAGATCACATAATTTAATGGAAAAACACAGTAGAATGTAAATATATATAGATATATATGTTTCACTACATTTTCAATGCCCCTAAACTCGACATCAGAGCCAAAACCCAGGGCTAAGAATTTCTCGACTTTGTCAGGCACGTAGCCACTGTATGGAAAATGTGCTCGATTCGGATCACCGGTTATACTATTGTTGCGTATCTCGAATTTACTGTGTGCACATTTAGACAGAAATGCAATATTACGCACTTTTAATCAACTTTGATTAAAACTATTGTTATTTTCAAAGTATATTATATTTTTTCTTTTGTTTTCATTCTCATTCACATATGGCAGGCGTTTATCATGAAGCCTCGTGAATGGTTCAAAGTATTCAGGGTATAATAGGGAATTGAGGAGTATCTTATTCATGTAAAAGAGTGTGATGGTTGATATGTTATGATCCGTAAAAATATCTCAGACGCCAAATCATTTCTCGAATAGGCCATTTTTTGCCTGCTGTTCAATCCATATTCATTTACATACTTCTGTGTATATTTCTGAATAAAATACTTCTTAAACCAAATTATTTCTCTTTTATAATCAGTGCCCCCTCCCTTCCCCTTTGGTATTCGAACCTTTGATGGGCAATGTAAACTTTTTACAATTTTGGTAGAGGCTCATCCTAATGCCTTAGTCATATTACTCGGCTGGTCGCCGTAGACCGGTGGTAATCGGTGGTAATCGGTGATGTGAGCGATGCCCCAACATCGCCCAACATCGGTCCTCATCGGCCAAGTAGTCGTTAACACATCTGTCACAGCAACAGGCATCGTACATTGGTGAACGCCGTTCGTATATCGGCAGTACATCGGCCGGATATGGGCAACGTAGGTCGATAATCGGCCGATGTTTGTTAAACACCTCTCACCTCAGACTCAAAGGGCACCGACAATGATCTGACATACATCGACCGATTCTTAAATGATGTGTTAATGATGTATTGCCGATGAGAAGCGATGTGGGACATCGGTGGAGACATCGCTGATTTTTAACTACAAATTATTTTCTTCCGATGACTTCCACCGATGTGCCCGATGACCTCAGTCATTGCCCGATTACTATGGGTGTCCGGCCGGCATCCACGCCTTTTTCATCTAAAAACGCATCGGTAGCACATCATTTACCCCATCGCTGGGTAACGTGACTGATACTTAACCATGCATACAATTCGTCCGTTAGATTTCAAAGATCAGTTAATTACTTTCAGTTACATATGTAATGCAATTTAAGGTAGTACAAAACAAATAAGCTAAAATTTTCCTATTATTCAATTTTTCTGAAATGTTTATATTTTGTTCTTTGGAATGAAATCTTTAAAGATGTAAAATTTGAAGAAAAAAAAATCCGACCTCTCAATATTTGCCCACATTGCCCCAAACAGACCATTTGAATCTCCTTTCATTGGAGTGTAAAATGAAAAAGTCATTGTTATTATTTCCTATGCCATTAAGTTTTTTTTCAAGATATTACAAATGTTTGTGCTGCTATTTATATAGGATGCAATATAATGTAAAACTAGCGCTTGTGAAATCTCTTTTAAGACGAAAATTTGCAGCACTTAACGTCTCTAAAAAGATTCAAATTTGAATAAAATTTAAGTGTATGGTTGTCATAACCCTGTAATTAAAATATATCAAAATAAAGAAATTTAAACGTTGGTTTTAGATTAATTAAGGGTTAAGTATATTTGACGGAAGTGAAAATTGATGGGTTTATATTTTTTTCTTAAGATAATGGATTGAAATTAATTTTTACATAATATTAAGTCATTATTTTGTGTATTTGAGAAAATATTTCAAATACATGTAAATAGTTTCAGGGGTGTTTCGTACTACTAATGGATCACGCGAGTCCTCGTCTTTACCCCAGAACCCTTGACTTTGAAGTCAAGATTTTTACACAAATTTTTAATTCCGTATTTATTATTATCATATCGTCCGAACTAAACAACCAGCTAGATGTCCTGAAGTAGGGGATGTTTTCAGAGTCAATGTAGTTTCACTATATATAATGGATATATGCCGAATACAGTTCTGTATGAAAAAATATCGGATAATTTCGAGGCATATACACTGCCAACGAATTTCATTGTTGATTAACCCGAGACAGTTCGATTTTGAACCACTGGTAACGGTACTGTTACAGGTAAAATTTTAGACTGCTGGAACAAAGGAATGACATCACGTCAGTGTTTAAGACCAAAGGAACCACATCCTGACATTAGAAACCCTGACCAAAGGGCCACAATTTTGGTGGAAGCACCTTTGCTCATCATAAGCACATTCTCCAGCTTGTTAGTCGTTACACTATTTTCTGATACAGAACTCTTCTTTCTCAAGTTAGAATGGTCCAAGATGTCCATTGTCATCCTGTCCTCTGAAGAATTGTAAAAGTTTTCATTTTTTCTGCCCTAAAATGAATGGTCCATGGGCATAAGGATCATGAAATTCACAATTTGTTTCCGTTCCCCTACAGATGCAATACATCAAATTTGAGTGATCGCTTGAGGTGAATAACAAGCAAGCTTCAAAAATTAATTTTGTCAGTTAAGACTCGAAATCCATTATTTACCGGTAGTACAAAGTTTCACAAGATCTTAAATCGTGTGACTAAGATTATTTCTTAATCTCATCACCAAAGACAAGAAAGTCTCAGAAAGTTCTGTATAATACATTTATTATAACCTTGTATACATTGTATTAACAATATGTACCATATGAAGCACACACACAATCATGTACAATAATCATACAAATTTCTGCTGATTTTATCAATTTTAAATGTTAGTCCCTTTTTAGCAGACAAGAAATCAGTCATCTCTGATTTGGTCCTTGCTTCCAAAGTGGGCTCTGAAAGTTCAAAGTAAGATAACATATTGCAGATCTCATTGTTCAATAATCCACATCATGCCAATCTTTATGAACATTTTTTTCTTAATATGAGGTTTTAATAATTTAACCGATTACAAATAAAAACAATCATTGGAAGAAAAAAATCAAGTACATGTAGTTTTAAAAAAAGCTGATTGTTGAATGCATTAAAAAAATTCTACTCATGTGTACAAGTTAGTCAAATAACTAAATACATCTTTGTTTAAAAAAAAAGTTTATGGCAAGTTTGCAAGAGTTTATACATTTTTGTGACAAAAATGGAGAAAAAATTACCTACATTCATAACAACAAGGGAGTATACACAGCCGAGGCCAATATTACACTAGAGGTATACAAGAATCTTTGGTGACATGGCTCCTCGAAATTCATCAATAGAAGGCACTATCAAGGGATATGTACTCGTTATAACTATACCTATAACTTTTAACAAATATAGTCTAGTTTACAATGACTTAATACGTATTTTTATATATTTTTTAAATATTGGGATTTTTTCATTGATATAATGAAAGGAGACATGTCAATAAATGTTATACTTAAGTTTACAAGATACAGATATTCTAAAAAAATGACCAGAATTAGAAGAAATCAAGCAAAAACATACAACGTGGCAGAATACATGGTAACAGCTGACAAACTTAACAATATAATTGCTTTGCATTGACCACCCAACAGGTTAAAGAATATAAAAAAATATTTCACTATGCAGCAAAGTATCCCATTAAAAAAATAAAAACAACTTTACAGTATATTTTCAGAATTTGCTTAAATAAGAACGAACAACTTCAACCTATTACAAATGCGGTAGATATTACTAAATAATGTGTTGCATAAATGATAAATCTTAGCAAAAATATAAATAAAACATTCTTTCCTGTTTTTTTAAACACAACACAATTGTTATATGTGCCACATTTTCCTCAGGAATGGCTTTACATGCAAAAAGTTCCTGATTGGTCATAGTTTGACTTTCTTTTCTAAGATTTATATCTCTTGATAAGCATTGCATATCAGGGCCTGTCCCAAATTTCTAGCAGAGTTGTTTCCCTTTGACTGTCTCCACACCCATTACAACAAGGCTAGAAGTTTGACACTACCCATAATAGTTAATGCACCATGGAGTCATACACATTTCTGCATCACATTTAAGGTACAACGGCCAATTTATTCCCCGGACTCGTCCATGCCGTTTGACTCCTCACCATCCCCACCCCCGTTGACCGTTGTTGTGGGGACACGTTTAGGTACGCTCATTGTGTATGTCTGTTTCTGTAATGTGGGGCGTCCCTTGATGCCTTTTCCAGCTGCTCTCATTTCATAGTGTTTGACTATGTCTTGATCTGAGGGAAGAGTTGCACTGAAAGCTGTTGTCTGGTATCCACGTTCCATGTAATCCCAAATAGCAGTGAATTCCTCTGGGACTTTAAAGTCCCTGTATTGCTGCAAACAAATGACAAAAGTCATGAAATTTTCCCTTTTTTCATAATGCTTAGACTTAACTTAAATACACATTCCCTGTAAAAATTAAAACAGAAGCTTGTTCTTTTTTTTCTTCATTTCCTTTGTAGAGAGAGATTTTTTATTAACTTCATATCTCTCAACCTAGAAACAACTAAATATCAATAAATGAAAACATTTTATGATTGCATAATGTTTTGAAATAGCATTTATGAACAATCAGGCACTGGAATAAATTATTTGTATAATACTGTACATACACATCGTGATATGATAATTACCTCTCCTGCCAAACGTATGTGCTGTAATTTTGGCAATAAAACACAATCAGCATAGGCCAGGGATGGTCCCGTCAAGAAGGGGGTTTCCTGCATCTCCAGATGACTGTTCAAATTCCTCAAGTCTGATAACAACTTCTTACCATCACTGCTGGGGTTTTGTAAGAATAAATTGAAGTTCTGGAACAAAATAAGAACAGAATATTCCCAACTTTCTAGCATATGCACAATATTAAATCTTATCTAAGTAACAAAATAAACTTCGTAAGGGCCATATTTGAAATAATCAATTTATCTTTCCCATGTGCTGTATATTGGATGATATGAAATAATCAATAATATCATCATGAAATTTAAAATAAGGCTTTTCTTTTTTGTGAATTTGGCCATCGTGGTCAGGTTAAATAATCTATGCATTAATTAACAAATCCTTAAACCTAATGCAATGTTCATCAGAATAGTAAGCAATAACATCCTACCTTATATAAATCCTCAAATATTTTCAAACTTGCAACATTGGCCTGCTGGGTTCTCTTCAGTTTAGGACAATTAAAGTTTATACTTTCAAAGAATTTTTCAACATCATCATAATTGTCATATACGATCCCAGAAATATCCTGACCGTTGACGTTTTTGCCACTGGTTCCGATCACTACTGGGAATATTTTGCTTTGGACTTTGTCTTTGAATGTCTGAGGTGGTGTGTTGGCCTGTACTGTGAAAACCTTGAAGCTTGCATTCTTTTGTTCGGCCAGGAGATAGGCGATCATGAACCACTGCTGGCAAATCGGACAAGATCCTTTCATTTCCCCATCGATACTGGAGGCCTGTTGGAGTAAAATGGGATGAAAAGCTAAGTGAAATTGAAGCATTCCATTTAATGATGGATAATCATATAAAAACAATTAAACAATTCTTAAAATCAATGTTTATTTCAAATCTACTGAAGCTTCTGTGCAAGTGCTTCCATTGACAGCTTAAAATAATTTATAGGCCTAGTCATACTCGTCTTGATAAAAATCAAGATACACTTCATAGATTGACCTAGTTAGAAATTCATGGGGCAGGTCTAAAGTATGAAACGTAAAAACAAAGCAGTTTGTGAGCAATAAACTGCCACATGTGTTACAACAAAGGGACGTAAATCTAAAAGGCTCGATGATAATACCGCTTGGAATAATTTATGATTTCATTACATTGCATCTTGTTCTAATAATTGCTATAATTCAGATCTCCATAACAATGTATACAACGTCGCTAAATTTTCTTAACCTTATATTATATTTATATGGCACATATGCTTTCCTAATAAATATTAAAACATCAAAAGGGCGCTACTGTGGCAGAAATGAAAAGGTGAATTGTTTTGAGCGAAAAATGTCAACAAACCTTGATATAGAGCTCGAATTTCGGCTTCGGATCCTCATCAGATTCCTGGGGCTCGTAAAAAGGTTTATCGTCGCTCATTTTAGCGATATGTTGTCGAAATCGACACGAAAAAAACTTCTACAATTACTCGTCCTACCTATGACGCACTGCCTCGCCCAGATATCACTCTTTGTGGTACGCATGCGTAGAAGACCGAGTCACGTGATCTTGTTTATAACGTGGGATTTTACGAACTTTTATTTTTGACTTGGTTAATCACTTAAAAATTTTACACGGCGGATAAAAAAGTAAGCGTTAATGAAAACCACGTATATATTATCTTGATCTGCAATACCAATTGATGCCCCAAACATAAGAAGGGATTATTTTTTTTTGGGGGGGGGGGGGTTGAACCTCTTCCTCCTCCTCCTCCTTCTTCTTCTTCTTCTTCTTATAGTTCAGTCCATCATCTGGTGTATTATCGAACTGTAGATAACTGGACCACCTAGACTGGGCGATGGCAAAGCAACGCCTGACGGTATCTCAACGTATTTCATAGAGCGCTCGGGTACACGCATACACGCTTGGGAGGGGAGATGATTAATTACAACATCAAAAGGGTTTACAAATTCCCAATGCACTATACAGTACAGTGTATATATGAATATCCATGTCACTATCTAGAGGATATAGGTGTATATAACACGAGAATCGTGCGTGCATTCTATCACCAAAGGTCTTGCTTCGCAAACTTTAGCGCAATTAAACACAAAACATCGTTTTGGGAAAGTGGGGGTGGGGGGCGTTGCAAAATCATCCAAAAAATCGCACAGCAAAAAAAAAACAAAACAAAACAAAAGAACAAAAAATAAAAAAAAAACCCAAAACTATTCGCCAATCTTAAAAAAATAAAATAAAATCGATCGGGATAGGGCTACACTATTGCAGCAATTCAGTGTTACCCCCCCCCCCCCCCCTCCAAAAAAACAACTCTATCATCAATTCTCTATAAGTAAATTTATGTATGAAAAATGTTTGCTGCGGAAAAAAAAAGAAGGGGGGGGGGTCCCTATAGCCTAGCCCCCCCCCCCCGATGCCACGAGACTGAAACTAACTTCGCGAAGCACGAACTCTAGTGAGAGAATGGAAAAGCTTGATTTCCCAAATCCATTCCCTTTTATTCATTTATTTATTTTTTGCCTTCAGCCAAAAAATAGACGAAATTGCTACAGGCAGGACAGACTAATAACATTGAGCTGTACATACAGTATCTAATTATGAAGGAGCGTTTGGTAATAAATAATTTTCGAATCAAAACGCAAAATTCTCTCATAGGGGAAATCTATCAAAATAACTTCTTTTAAATTCTGATAAACTAAAAAAAAAATGATGAGAGAGAGAGAGAGAGAGAGAGAGAGAGAGAGAGAGAGAGAGAGAGAGAGAGAGAGAGAGAGAGAGAGAGAGAGAGAGAGAATTCAAGCATTGCATGTTTTTCTTCCTGCATGCGTTACATATAAAAAATAAATACCCCTTCCAAAACAACCGTATACTTTGAATATGCAACCATGTTGAAAAGAAATTGTCAAATTGGGAAGATATATATCAACCTTTCATGTTTACATATATCAATAGCATTAGTGACAAAGATTTGCAACTGATATCAAAATAAAAAGTAATTTCAAGGATATATTGCTCAACGCATTACATAACATCGCAATGGCAGATGACCTTCATTCTGAATTGCAAGAAATTTCCTTTAAAAGCATTCCACGAAAATCCTAATCCTAACCATTTATCTTGTTTCGTTACTCAGAATTTAATTACATTTTATGTCATTCAAAGAAGGAATCCTTTTAAAAGTGATACACGTGTTCGATTGAAATAAAAACTGCATAATGATAATAAAACGGGGAAATGGAAAAATAACAATGGCAGCGATTTGAAGGTTTGTGTGTATGTGTGTGTGTGTGTGTAGGGGGGGGGGGGGGGGTATAAATAATTTTCCCTTTTCCTTACAAAACTATAGAGTGACTAAATTTACCACGGAGGTAATATTGGAGGGGCCAGTCACTCTTTTTCCTGCCTTTTTAAAATCGAGTTTGCATTATTTTAATTTTTTGGGAGGCAAATAAAAGACCAAAACTTTACTGCTTAGCAAAAGAAGCACAAATACGACTCCTCCCCTTTCTTATGTTAGGAGGCCTAATAATTAGGCTATTGGAATTTGACAACTGTATGTAACCCCCCCCCCCCCCCCCCCCCCCAACCGTTACTGAATTGTGTGATACCTAGATGGAAACCGCGTCTGTTTTAGCTAAATGATAGTAAGAGTACTTGAAAAATATAGTCTATATTAATTATGTCAGTTTCAATACCATCGTCAAATCAAAGTCAGAAATATACAAAATGTACATAATGTACAAAATGCATATATATATATATATATATATATATATATATATATATATATATATATATATATATATATATATATATATATATATATATATATATATATATTGTCCAGTTACTAGAACAAGTGTGTAGTATTGTTCGTTGTCCTTATTAAGAGGGTTCGATGATCGTGGCCATTTTTAGATTGTATTGAATCTATTGATCTCCTTTAGAAAAGAGCTCTGCATAAAAATATAGGAAAATACCCAAATTTAAATAGTAAAATACATGGATATTTTCTTTACTAAATAATATTTTATAGCAAAACAAATCATATCTTAAAATTTTAGGTAAATCTGATGGTTGATTTGTTGACCATCCACCTCCTTAAGCCGGGACATTCTTTAAAGTGAAACACAATTAACTGAATAAGCCGCATACTAGCATCCATGTACATATCATATTTTGCGTCATTCATTATGCTCAGTACTTAGCACAAGGATACACGCGGCTTGAGAGATTTATTTTTTCATTAAAAGGTCAACGACTGTGTTTATTCAAAGAGTCGATAGCTATTTATAAATCAAAATATCACTCTTTATAGCTATGTGCAGAGCTCGATCCCCGAAAGTATAAATATATGAAAATCGAGTCCCCTTCCTCCGAACATCGTTATGTCAAATGCAAACATATCATACTATAGTTTTACCCTTTTTTCGAGGCGAGTAATCTCTGCGGAATTCGTGAAAACTTTGTAGTAAGGGATAATTTTGCTGCGAATCGGTTATAACAACTTTTAATCAGTTAAAGACTTGACTCCGCGAAAGTTTTTCGCCTCAAGGAATATATCATATGTACTTTAGTATATCGCAAAATAAAGTTGTCGCAAAAAGAGTTAGTTTACAGTAAATTTTTTAAACAGCTGTGTGTATATCTGCATTTAGCTACATCTCAATCCCTTTCCACACAACCCAATCCCTCACTCTCAATAAAATTTCCTACCAGCAGTCCAAAAATTCCTGTTTACTGTAGAAGATGTAGAAAATCTGCTTAGCGATGTTGAACAATATTGATTGAAAATGTTTAATCGACTTAAAGAATCTCAAGATAACTCTAAACACCACCTGTAATGCAAGTATAGTCACGTGAGGAGAACGCATCTATAATACATCACGAAGTATAATGCTGTCCACTGCATATTTATTGGAAACTGAGAAAAATCAAACAAAGAAAACGAGGATGTTAATTTAACCATTATACATACATATAATCTGTTGGAATCTCTCTATATATAAATCTGAAACGATCATAGTTATAGGATTGTGTAAACGAATATTGCGTTTAACTTTGACAAGGAGGAAGTTTCTCGTTAAGATACTTCCGGTTCACGCTTCCTTTATGTAATATATATATACTACGCACTTCATTACTGAAAAGTGCAATACAATTGCATTATGTGTGTTTGTTTAGAGTGTCATTTAATGTGACTGTATAGCTTATTGATCGATACTGAACTTTTTGTTTTAAATGATAATTGGTTACCCTAAAGCGAATGACTTTCTTAAGTATCAACAAAACCAATGAATTTCTAGGTTTTTTTTTGTTTGTTTGGTTTTTTTTGTTTTTTGTTTTTGTTTGGGGGGGGGGGGGGGGGTTGTATTTCATTTTCAAACAAAATCTAGCTGTGGAAGATTTAATTCCATAAATCTACAATTTTACTATGGTGTTTGCTCAGTGCAATCCTGAGGGCCACACCCCCATCTCTCATTCTTTCTCTGTGAACTTTTAACATGTGGTAATACGAGCCATATACCACACAGATCAATATGTGACACAGATAAAACACAAATGATACACTTGTATAGCAAGAAAAATAATAAAATGCAGTAAATCCAACTATTACCGAGATAGACTAATCTTACATAATATTATGATAATTTTGTAAATTTTGTCACTCTGTGTGTGTGTGGTTCTTTTGGAGATGTATGATCATACAGAATGGACTGTCGTTAGTGATGCAGAGAGACACTTTTTTTGATTGATTGTACGTTGTTGTTTAACTCATTGCGAGACTATTACCGCTCTTCGTTACATATAATCAAAGCAAATCAACGAGCATCTTCACACTGTCATGGTTTTGTGATTACGGTACTCCACACAAGTGGAGTTCCGTAATCACAAAACCTTGACATTGTGAAGATGATCAACGAGTAGAAGAAATAGTCACAATATGAGTTGTTCGTTGTCAGTGTTGAATCTAAGATAGATTGAGAACTTTACCAGTGTTTTTGAGAAAGAATCGTATGTGACGTGTGAAAAAATTACACCATCCTAGCAATTATATAATCAATCAATCGATCGATCGATCGATCGATCGATCGATCAATCAATCAATCAATCAATCAATCAATCAATCAATCGCCAAAAGCCAAATTTGCTATGTAACGTTTTCCTTCCTTTATTATTACTTTGATAGAAACCCACTTATTTCCCTTCGTAACGGTGAGAGAGAAACCACATGCACGGCTCCGTTGAAGAGGGAGCTAGATATAACAGGCAATTAACGGCAATTAAGATTCATCACACAATTAGGATTCATTCTTGCATGGATGGGAAAAAAGGAAGGTTTAGGAGGCTGAAAGATTAAAAAATTCACTGAAGAAGCATTCCATGCAGGTTCAATCCAATATATCGACCCTATCGTACCTGTGCTGTATACGGGCCAAATATAAGTGATTTTAAACCTCATATATCAGTTTTACCTGGCACGCGAACAAACTGTTATAAGTTTAACGGAGGTTACAATAATACATGTATGTAAATTTCACCATGCATGCTCTATTAACTAATTTTACGGCAAATGCATGTTACGTAATGCATAGCTGTCTCTAAGAGAATTAAAAGCTCTTTAAAGGATGCATAAGTGTTTCCAGTCTGCATTCCGTAAGAGAAAAGGGCACACATACATTTGTTGATAAAGACCATGTTTCAAGACATCGAGAAAATTCCAGTGTTACATATAAAAGAAGGCGGATTTCTTGGAACTGTCGTCAAGCAATATACTAGGAGCGAAGAATGCCAAACTTATTATATCATATGCACCTGTATACACCGCTCAAATTAATAAAATGCCGATACTCCGTTTTATCTTCCAAAATTAGACAAACTAACACTCAGTGGTAGACCATTATAATGGTAATGGTAGTGGCTATTTTCAGGAAAGACGGGATGGCGTTGTTGGCCATTATCTTAAACGTGGATTACACTGAAAACCAAATCAATTTAAAAAAAAAAATTGTTCCGAGAAGTTACTGATTCCAATATATTTGCGAGACTCGCTTCAAGAGTATTAGAATTTTCCAGCATAGTCATCTCTCCGATCGCCCCACCCCACCCATCCAGTTTACTAGGTCAGCAGAATTCCCCAAGTGACAGGGTACACGCTTTAATTTTGTCAATGGGGCAGCGGTTTATCGGCGGAGGTAGATAATCTTTAACTATTGACACATCGTTCCGACTGCTCTAAAGGCATACCTTTAAGCGACGAACTGGCGAGTTACCAGATTGAAGAAAAACGCTCTTTTGTTAGGTGTAACAGGAAATATTAAGTAAAATCACAACCCCTTTATGGAATGACTTCTTTCAAGAAGCCCAGGGTGTCTTTTAGATTAGTCCTAACTGCCGTTTTGCGTGTCCCAAATGAAGGTTGTAATGTTGCTCAATTTAGATCTACCGGTCGCATTCCTAGGTGAGATAGTTTGAATAAACAGTTTAGATGATAACTTTTTCGCTCTTCTCTTAATTATGTTGTATACAAAGTCCACATTTATAATTAAAATGTTCTAAAATTTCTTGGAAAACACATGCAGTTAATTAAATTAGTGTAAATATACGTTTTGCTGTTTTTTTTTTACGCGAAAAAAGACAATACGTGTGCATTTAATTGTATACCGGTAAAATATACATGCATGATATTACTTCTTTCTTAAAGAAAACAATAAAGATTTTTTAACTTTTCGGTAATTTAACTGTAACTATCACCTATATATTGGTTTAAACAATCTCAATCATTAGTACCCAAGTTGATCAACTAGCTTGTTCCCAAATATTCAGGTCGTTGTTCGATTTCTTTAAATGCATTATTTACAAATAGATCAAATGGCCCATGCCGACCCAATGTTAGAGTCGGCACAATCTGTACGCAAGCCTTTGACATGCACTTCATCATACATTCTTCATTGCATGAACAATTACGGTCACCAAGCCTTCACTATTCTTATTCAGTTGAACTGCAAATAAATTTTCCTCGATTCGTTTCTAATGTATTTTTGATGTGCGACACCTATCATTCTGCAAAGCAAGAACAGATGCACTACTGGAACACTTTCTTATCTCCTAGCATTTTAACTCCCCTCTGATGATAAGTTGAATAGCTATGGTCAGCATTGACAGAGGAATAAATTTCGATTCCCGGGCGAAAAATTAGAGGCCGCGAATTAAACTACGTTGGTTAAGGAAGGAGTCTTTTCTGGTTTTCGACTTGTCAAAAGTAAATTTGATTAAATGTTCATTAAATGAATATGAAAGGAAATTAAAATATCATATTTTTCTATCTTTTTTACTATTATACAACTTGGCATAGACATAATAATCAAAATTTAGAATCTAACAAGGACTATATTTTTGGTGGAACATTGGCGTAGGAAAATATCACATGTTTTTTGCAATTCAGAATTGCTATAGATTCATTAGTTTATTTAGCATTTTTCAATCAATAACATCAATGATGGATTTTTTCAACTAATTTGAATTAATAATAAGATACTAAGGTTTAGAATATGTTTCTAAAACATGATTTTGCCTATCAAATTACATTTTTATAAGATTTTTAGGCGCTCATTCTATAAATAGATTTGTGTGAAAAAATCACTAAAATCGGATTTTCTCTCTTCTTAAATGGTCAATATATAAGATTTTTGTCAGTTTATATCTTTATGTATAGTCTTTAAAATATGTAAAAATCAGAAATATTTTATTATTTGAAGCATAGAAAAATGATCAAAATATCTTCAAAATTTAAGAAAATTAGAGGAAATGCGGGCTAAGCAATATCAATTTTAGTTTAAATATTTTTTTCAATTTAGTAGTATAAGCTGGTAGACATTCTGATAATCTATCATTTCATTGAAGAATACAAACTTCACACCTTAAACAGATGTCTACAAAACTGCAGATAACTACCTTTATTTTTTATCATCCTTCAATTTGAGATAAAAGGTAGTGACCCTTGACCTCACCTTCATGCGAAAACAAGGAGGTCAAATTTGATTAAACTGATACAATCATTTGGTGATTTGATCTGTTTGACCATGTAAAATTTTCACGAATTTCTTGTTATAAGAAGTATGTCTAATAACGAGAAGACTCCTTCCTTAAGATTGCAGTGTTGTGAAATCTCTAGACGACATGCAAGTTAAAGTACTTGACTTAAAAATGATTTAAAATGAATGTCTTTTCGAAGTAATGGTTAAAAATAAATTGACATTAACACGTCTCGACACTTAAAGAGATACATTTCACACCAAACTTTTGAAATACCAAATGCTATGTACGTGTACGTAGTGCACACAGATCCGAGATCACAGTAACAAGTCTGCAAGTGTGTGAACTTCCTGAAAACCAACTGTTGGTAATTTACCATTTCCTGGATCTCTCAAGTTCTCTCAATCCCTCGTTGAACTTTCCTCTGGGATAGTCTGAAATTTCCGGGGTTGGGTCCAGACATCCCAACCCCTCCAGATCCGCACCTAAGAATTAAGTTGTGCAAAGGTGGTTAAGGGTTACTGGTATGAATTTCGCCTATTACATGTTCTAGCAGGATAGTGTAAAAAGTGAAAGGTAGAAGTGACTTAAATACGGTAAATTCTAGAATAACGACTAGGCAATTTATTCAGTAACAAGGAAGTTGTTCAACCAAGACCGCCGATCCGGATGGCTTTTCATATTGATTTTTAAAGTGTTTCCTTTTTAAGACTATCAGCTTAGAACTATTTCTTACTTCAATGAAAGTTAAAAAAATATAAGTAAAGGGCAATAGAGTTAATGAATGGTGAATGTTCAACTCTAAGTGTTAGAGAGAGGAGAGAGAGAGAGAGAGAGAGAGAGAGAGAGAGAGAGAGAGAGAGAGAGAGAGATATGCTTTAAATTTTTATATCCATTCTCTAGATTTGAACCGAAAAACTTCTTCGTCTATAGCCAAGTTAATTAACTTGGTCATTTAATGTCATATTAAAGGGACCGCTGCGATCGAAAAATTCAACACTAATACACACAAGCTAGAGTTCAAAAAGCTTCCCTTCATAAATCAAAAATGCATGACGGACGGCGAGTTAATGTATATTTTCATCCTTCTTTGACTTTAAGACTTTTTAGTACATGTTTTACGCGTTTGACTTCGCTTTCCTTGCATATTTTTATTGGAAGTAGTCCACAGGGCTATCTAAATTTGTACCGGATGACTGTGAAATATTCAGTGGTATACGTTTTTTTTTTCATTGCGTTGCAGAATATACTAATTCAGAATGAACGTGCATTAATTAATTTAATTAGTTATGTAAAAATTCATTGAAAGAAAAAACTAAAGACCTGGACAGATATAAATTCTTATAGCTTGGGGCCCTTACAATTAAATGTCAGTGACCAGCAATAACAGAGATGCTTGTGTCAAAATGACACTCAAATACACGTGTATATTGGAATTCAATCGCTGATTTTCTTGTATCGAAAGGGTTAACCATCGAAGGAGCGCAAGGTATTTTCGCTGCGAAAAAAAAAATACGTGAAGTCGTACAAGAGAAGTTCTATTTCAAATCATACTCCATTCTTATCAAGGTACATGTATATATATATATATATATATATAATTATATTTATATTATGAAAGGATCTACAATGTATATATCAAGGAAAAATCTCTTACA